>BMAW01095727.1:589-42855 GCA_019974015.1 Nephila pilipes
TGTGCTTCGTTTCCAGTTACGTATTGCTCACTTCAGTTTCAAAATTAGGATCAACTAATAAAAGTTTGAGTTCATTCTTTCGTTAAATGAAACCGAATTCAACTAATAATGCTTGGGTCACTTAATTTTTCTGAAAGAATACTACAGATAATAGAAATTTTCCTTCATGGGGGAGATACTATATAGTTTGGCTATTAGATCAAAGAACAAAACATCTATCTCAATTATGATCGAATTTATTTTCATAAACTATCAACGGATGCTAACCTACAGTATGGATTGCACTCATCTAGTTAGAATACTAGGTGTGGGTATTATAAAACTTTATTTTGGCAAACACTTGTTGGCCATTCACTTCCTGAATCTTGCTTCTCGGGCCGCGGTAGCTTCTAGTGGTCCAAGGTCGTGGATACTTGGTCTTGAACTTTCGTTAGTCGCAGCGGGTTCGATCCTTGGCCACCAAAGACCCGCCGTGTAGCCGGGGCTAATGCACGTTAAATCTGTTCGGGGCCCAAATTCCTCCCGTTGGCGTGGTGTGGATATTAGGAGAGGGGGGTGCCAGCTCAGGTGTCGTCCTCGTCACTTGACCGTGGTTCAAAATTACGAGGTCCGTCGCCAATAGCCCTCGTGTTGCTTCTAGTGCGACGTTAATATAAACTCTCTCTCATTACAAAAATATTATATTGCGAATTATATTAAGAAATATTTTTATTTGAGTTTTGCTCAAAATGTGTTTTTCATAGGAATATGATGCACTCATCTGAAAACCTGTTTGCTCCATAAAGCTGATAATTTGCATATTTTGAAGTTAATCTATTTTCTAATTTTTTTCCAATAAATATTCAAAAATGCTAGATACAGTAAAATATTTGTGTAAAACTATGGGAAATTTGAATCATAAAATTTAAATTTTATTAAACATAATTTCTGAAATTTTTTTTAAATTTCAGAGTATATAGAATAATATGCGTTTTAGTACTCTGTAAATTTTTAAAGTTGTAAATGCAATGGAGTTTATTCAAGATGTACCTAAAGGCAAATACATAAATTATTTATATAAATAGAGCTATTGATTATAAATTGCTCAAAAATAATTACTTATTTCTTAATTGTGCTATATTTACATAAACGATAGATGAATAAATAGATATCCCAATGTTAAAATTTGACTTCAATTGCTTTTAATTAAAAAAAGATTTATGATCATTTAAGTCTTCATTTTTCCTTGTAGAAGGTAACTTAGCTACATTAATAAATCATTTTATATTTCCATTTCAATTTATTGTTGTTTACTTAAGAATTATTTCAGCAGAAGTTGCATGAAACATTTTACGAAAAGGAAAGAGGCGTTTTCTTTTATTTAAAGCCAAACACAAAATAAAATGTCTCACTACCAAGAAGCAATTAAGGAAAATAAAATTTGGCATTCGGTTGAAAACAGCCATTTATTAAGGAATTGAAAATGTGATATCAAATGTTCTCTTAAAAGCATTTTTTGATTATATTGAAATTCTTATTTTCTCTCATTTAAAATCTATTGAATCCTTACAAAACACGCACAGTTATTCAAAAAGAAATAAGTCAATAAACTATCAAGTGACATTAGGGGTAATATTTTCGTAAACACTCTATTTTGAAATAATTTTTTGTTTCCAATTTTTTTCTTCTCGAGAACTCATTGCCATTTCTGAAGTTAATAAAATTTGAAGAATTTTCTCTATTCATGAAAGATATAATTTTAGTTTTTGAAGAAATAAAAATAGAAATATGGCTCTTTGAAACTGGTTAAATATAAGCAAATATTTCATCGAATGACAATAATGTCACATTTTTTTTTTCATTCTTTGATTGATTATCGTATTTTGTTCATTTCATCATAAATTATATATTGAGCATAAGTTTTAACATAAATATTTTCGCATTTTGGTATTCAATACTTTTCACAAGAGAATATATCATTCGATAAACATATATATTTTTCAAAATATATTTTGAAACTCTGTTTAGAATAAAGTACTTCAGCATAGATAAACATAAATAAAAGGGCAAGAGAGAAAACCGTTATTCTTGAGAAGATTTATTTTATGTATAAGAAACTCTGATACATTGATTTGAGAAGCATTTTTTAGTTTTGATATCATGCCAGAAAGCATTATTTTTGCCTTTTTCTAATATCCTTTCCATTTGTTAGTGAAGTGGAAGAAATTCTAAGGTGTTAAGTTTATAAAATCTATCATAAAAGTTTGTGAAATCATAAAAGTTAAAATTAATAATGTAAAACGTAAAGATATTAATCTTCTGTCTTATATATTTATTTTTTTTATTGAGTGATTATTTAACCTATTGCCATCGCTAAATGGCTTAAAGCAAGGTATGCCTTCTCAGAGAAGCACACGTTTTAAAAATTATTAATTTTCTTTCGACAAATGAAAAGAAAACACGTAAATTTGCAAAGAAATAAATGCTTTTGCAGTATTGTAATGAATTTAATAGCTCAGGGAAAATTAAAATATGTTTTCTGTAAATATTCTCTTTTGCTGTTCTTTTTATATTTTGCTCAATATCATAATAAAAAATAACATTTACATTTTATTATTTGTAAATGGGTTCTAAATTTATGTTTCCTCGAACAATATTAGGAATTAAGTTTGAATTTCACAAAAGTTAGGACTATCCCGATATTACTTACTTCCAGGGGAGTAATATCGTGGGGAAAGATATGGGGTTGTAACCCCATAAGGATTGTTCCAAATACTGATATTTTTAAACTAAAATTTTTTGAATTGAATCTTTTATATTTTTTCAGAAAAAATAAAATTAGTAATCCAATACTAGAAGTTAACATTATTTTGACCTTGAAAAGGAACAATACAAATTAATTTAATTTCGAGAAAAGAGTAGAAGTGGGAAAAACCCTTCCCCCACATGAAATATTTCTCGCTACACTTCTGATTCTTTCTGATCCCATTCTCAATAAGTAAGATTCCCTAATCAGCGCAGTCAAATGAATATAGAAAGTCACACTGATATCCCAGTTATTATATTTAGATGTATGAATATTTAAAAATCAGCACCTTACCTATTATAACTATTAAGTACTCTTCGATCTCATTCTGAAGATTAAAATTATTATAAAGATTATTTATTTATATTAAGCAAATTGTGTGATCAAAGCCTTTGTAGAGTATTACACGAGGGTTCGATTCAATCACCATTTGAAGAGTCGTCCTTGATTTGAGATCTGATAACACCTACACTTATCAGTACAATCACTTTCCCATTATGACTAAAATTTCCTCTCACACTATCTAGAGGCTGCAGTAATCTAGTGATCACGGTGGCAAACAACATTGCTTCTAATCGGGTCATGAGTTCAAGTTTTATACCACTGATGCTATTAGGAGATGTGAGAAAATTAAACCAATCATCTTCCTACAAGACAATATACGACGGCAATTCAAAACGTACCTGTAGTTATTATGAGTGAGAAATGGGGTATTGGGAATGGAAAATGTGAATTGTATGCCGTCACAACACACACAATGCAATGGAGTACAGCTCATTGATAGTTCTTGCTTTTTTGAGGTGTCCATGAATATGACATTCTTTAACCCCCTAAAAATTCATGAAGCTATATTTTTATAAAATTGTGTTGTGTAAAAAGAGATAATGCACGTTAAATATTTCAGTATTTCAAGTTCTTTTTGCAAGGATTAGACATGGAGAGGGATGCTATAACCAGTGGCGTACACCCCAGCCACAATTTTTGTTTGGAGGGTGGTGCATATCGACATTGCCGTGATAGAAGAAATTTTTTTGGCTTATAATTATCAACTGGTAAAAAGTACAGAATCCGGTAAATGAATCTTATTTCCCCTAATCAAGAAATTATAAATTTATCAAGCTATAAAAATTTAAAAAATTAACGATCATTTAAGAAAAATAATTAAGATACAATAAGAATAAAATTTGCATTTTTGGGAGGCGCATTATTTAGGGATTCACTCTTCCCTCTCCTTCTCTTTATCTACAAATATTGAACCAGAGACAACTTTTCAAAGACAGAAAATACTTTTCTATTTGTGTCTCAGGATTGGGCTTAGTTGAAGTCCGCTTTCCTCTTCGGGGTGAAAAAAAAATTATAAGTATAAAGAGAATTTTTTTTATTCTGTTCAAAATTTAGAAAATCAATTATTGTATAGTAAAATAATTATCCTAAAACATTTTAATTTCTAGGAAAAAATCTTGGGGGATGCATATGTCCATTTGTGTCCCCCACCGGTACGCCACTGGTTATAAGCTTTGCTCTCCTTGCCGAAATTTTCTTTCTCGCCAAATTTAAAACCCTACACTTTCACCTCTTCTTATATATAAAGATCAGATTCTGAATTGTTAGTAGTACGGAGCTGCTATTCCTCATAATACTGGCAAAAACGAAAAAAAAAATCATCATGATAAAAATATAATAAATTCATTTGTTATGTAAAATCTTTTGTGGTTATTGAATTATACTAATGTGATGATTTATGGACAATAATAAGAGCTACACCACGTTTGAAGAATATAATTAGTTATGTGATAGTTAGTGAACTTTCTGTCGTACAGTATTAAGAAGCAGAAAACGATGGATGCACAGACTAATAAAAGAATTATTATTTTATAACACTATCCAGACGATCCTGTAACGAACATTCTACACCGGTGAGCATAATTTTGCTCTAGATTAGAAAAAGATATTTATCTGAGGGATTTAAATATACTTCAAAAAATCGAATCAATGGTAAAAGAAATGAAATCGTACATGAAAAGCCTGTTTTATAGATTTAGAAAATATTAAATTTTAGATGAACTTTTAACAAATTGAATTTCCTATTCATATATATCATGTTTAAATTTCTAAGATGCAATTGTACCATAAAATAAAACGGAATATGAGCTGTATAAGTACAAATATTTCAAATGAATTGTAAAACTAATCGCAAAGTTTTTTAATCAAGCAAAATGAAAAAAAAAAAAAAAAAAAAATTGAAAATGGGAGAACTAGATATAATTAGTTTTAATTTAAAGTTTACCTCAAGAAATAAAATTACTTCTTTTAGTTTCAGATATTTCATAATTTAATGTGTTTCGCATAAAAGTTTCAAAATTAAAATGGAAGTACGTAAGAAATTTGTTTCCAAAACTATGTTTCTTAATCCTTAAATATATTCAGTTCCTTTTACATAAATATTTATGTGTAATCTTGTATTAAATCAATAAAGTTTGTAATCTAGTAATTGTATCAATAAAGTTTGATTATAATTTTGACTCTTAGCTTTGCACACATTCTTTATAATAATTTTAAAGAAGTAAAATCTATTAAACATGAAGAAATCTAGAAAAAAATGTGTCACTGCTACCGAGTTCATTTTAATAATTTTAACAAATGAATACTCAAGGAATAGAAACTTACATATATCTTGTACATAATGTACCATTTCGTGTAAATTTAATGCAATCTTAAATCTTAAGGTTTAGCTATAAGAATTACAGAGTTTAATTTGATCTGGAATATTATTCGATTTGCTGTAAGTAATAAGAAGAAAATCTAGTGTGTGCAGGGTATAAAGAATTTTTTATCCATCCACATTTCATTAGTTTGAACAGAAATTTTAATAAATGTACTGAGGGTAGAAAATGCAATTGATGTCTCCATAATGAAAGAAACTGATTCACGTTTTCAGGTAGTTTGGTCGTGTGGAATCTGTGGCAATTATTCCTCATTGTGGATATATTTACACCCCCATATATATATATATATATATATATATATATAGTGTGTGTGTGTTTGAATATGTATGTATATTCTGCACAAAGATTCTACAACTTAAAAGAGAGATAGAATCGTAATTCACATTTTAATGGTATTAATCATTGATTAAAAAAATAAAAATATAATATATATTGAAGTTTAAAATAAATTTTTCGAAGAAAATCATAGTTAACTGTTGAATTTTTTTTTTTTAAATTTACTATCTTACAAAGTATGCCAAAACTTAAAAATGTATTTCTTTTTACACAAATGCACTGAATATAGTTTTAAAAGTTTTCATAAATACATTAGAACGCTTTTCCTTCCTAAATCATTAACGAAAATTCATTATAACTTTGTTCCGTAATATTAATACAATCTTACTCTTTAATTCTTATTCTTTCAGTGCTTACTACAATTCTGTTTAGAAACACAAGGGAGGAAGCGAGAGAGAAAGTGTTTAGAGAACTTTTCACAAAAAAAACCCCTTTAAAATCATATGTGTATATTTCTAAATTCCCTCGCATAACCATAAGAGCTCAGGAAAATTAAAATAGCAGCAACACACTCTTTCCATTATTCTTCTATACAAAAACAAATTATGAGGGATTTTGTATGAAGGAGTGGTTGGTATCGAAAACATGACGCGTATGCCGTAAAACAGTCAAAATAAGAAAAGCAGTTATAATGATTAATCACTCTTTCCTCTTCATACAAACTTGATCCCAGATAAAGGTAAAAAAATCTGGATTACTAGATAAAATATTGGAAGAATTTTCATGAAGCCATGTTTAGATGATGATGTCGGATCTAAGTGAACTCCGTCATAAGAATTTAATTAAAGACCTCTATCGATGATTCTTTATCTTCGAAAGAAAATTAATAAAACACGTTCCTTAATTAATGAAAACTCTTTAAAAACTATTTATGTAAGGGAAGTTTCTGATTTAAAAGTATATTTCTTAGTTTTCATAGTAGAAGGCTAATTTAGCAGCTTCGCGTTGATAGTGAAAATTTATAATTTTGTGAAATGTTTTTAATAGAATTTTACTACCACTGTTACGATAAATAACATTTTCTCCTTAGTGAAGACATTTATTTAATTTTTTTGAAAATAATGATTAAATGTGTTTTTAAAGGGAAAATGTAAGAGGCAAAATATAAAAAAAAATATTTTAAAAAATTCCTTCGCTAAACATTAATAATATTGTTGATTTTCAAATCTACATATGCTTTTGTTTTATTGACAGTAATACAAAATATTCATAAATGAATGACAATATACATTAAATTAATATAGTATTTACACATTTTAGAAATACCAAGAATGAATGAAACAGTTATTTTGATCAATGTGGTTAATGACAGTCAACTTGCCTCGCCAATAATATAAAAATTCTTACGAAACATATGATTATACAGGAAATTTTTGATAGTCTCCAATGACTCCAAATGACTCTCCGATGAATAATTATGTGGTAACGGACACGTAATTGTAATGTATAGTTAATTAGTAATTTAAGTAACAGTAATGTATATTTTTTTATTTTATTTCATTTTAATAAAAAAAATTTGTATGATAACGAGACCTTATGGTCTCATATTTTCATTTATATTGAACAAAATACTCATTCTTCATAAATTAAATTCATAAAAATCTGTTTTTGTACCTAAAGTGTGTATGAGACCATTCATTTTCATGAATTCAATTAAAAATTATGTGTTACTGTATAATTTGTGCACCTTAATAAAGTATCAGGCACAGTATAAATTTTCGCTGCAGGCAATTATTGATGTTGTTTCAGATGACTATTTCAACCACCATACGTTTCTTCATTTTTTTGTCTCACATTGTGGCAAATACTTCGAGGCATTCAAATTCATTTACAAAAATATTTTAACCACAAATATTACATTCACATAACACCAAAAATATTACTAATTTCAGAACGATTCAACGTTATCCAATCTTTTGCCGTAAGTCGCCGAACTGAAAGCATGGGTGAGAAAAAAATATTAATATTGCTTTGCAGGATGTCATGACGTTATTTGCATAAGGATTTGGATAAGTTACAAAACATGAAGGAAAAAAAGAGCAATAAGAATCATGACGTCACAACATGCATTAAAAAATAAAATTATTATAAGTTGAAATAATTGAAACACATAATAATTCTATCTTTTAATTCCCTGATCTAGATAAATTTAGGTGCATTATTTGAGCCTGTTCGAAAAGTTATTAAACATATACTGGTGAATAAAATTGAAATTAGGAATATATATATATATGTATGTAATAATTCAACTCAACTATATTAATTTTTCTTCATAATAATTTTATTTTCTATTATATCTCATTTCTTAATTCAAAAGCAAGGAGTTCATTCTTGTTTCCTGATCCCATTCCAAATTATTTTTTTTTATTTATTAGATCACACGTTCATAAAATTTGTTTAATCCGCTTTCCCACAGTTGTAAATCTGCTAAAATAATCTCTCAAGTCTTTTTGTCGTAATTGAAATTCCCTAGTATCCCTATTCCCGTTCCTATGACGTATATTATGGAAAATCCTTAATATATAATTGGATGCATAGCGAAAAAGCGCACTCTTTTTCGCCTTTTTCTGCTCTCTGTTTTGCTTCAGTCCAGCCGACCAACCTTGCACCGCGTTTTCACAAATGTATAATAATCTTATATACTTTTGTGTTCATCAAACTGGGGAATTATATCTACAGCCGTAAAGCTATAATCTCTCTCTCTCTCTCAGCGAATAGCAAATAAAGACATCAGTTGAACTTGGATTCGACTCGCATTGTTTCATTGCTTAAATGTTGTTACACTCACACACCTATATATATATAAATGTGTGTGTGTGTGTATGTATATATATATAGTAGCCATTTTTGTCTATGTAAATTTGATTATAAAACTTTGTTTCTTTCAAGAAAAAGAAACATATCAATTACATTCAAGATGGGTTCTCAAAATAGGTTAGACGATGGCTTCAAAAAATCCAACTTTGCTGAGTTTGCAGTTAGAGGTTCTGAATGTCTGGTTATGATATGCTTGAATGGTGGTAACCCAGTTATGGAATTAATTCCTTATTACAAATATGATGGCCGAGGTAGCAGATGGTTTTGGTGCAAAGCCTGAATCCGGAGATGTTTCAGTTATGCAAATGGTTCGTTTTCTGATTCCAGAAAAATTTAAGAGACCCACAGCTACATTGTGAAGATTTTATTTTTCACGTTTAATCTATATAGGTTCAAAGCCCTACGATGGTGTGGCGTGAATACGGAAAAAGAGATGCCTGCTGAAATGTGAAATTCATTAATACGACTAATATTATGCGGCTTGATTGGCGTACTGGAGACTTGAAAAAACAGTCAATACCCTGTTTGGAGAGGGGGAGGGTCCCCTAAAATTCAGTAATATTAAATTGCAAATATTATCAAAAGAAATTCAATCAAGATCACATAAGCTGTCGCAAAACCAACTGATAACTGATATGTGACAAAAATTGCATGATGCTACTCCCTACACTCATAAAGATAACTTCTAGTTATGGATACTTTCTTCTACACCTTGAACCACCATTTCTTAGGAACAGGTTTACAATGTGCCGAGTGGATGATATTTCGATTTCGTAGCAACCAAAGGTAAGTGACCCCTTGTTACAACATTCCACATAATGTAATTCTCTCTTATAAAGTATTTCTGCTGTATCCTACCAGGCGAAGACTCAGTTGTTCATGCTCTATATTTTGCGTCGTATTTACTTATATTTCGTGTGCATATTGTGAATCGAGTGATTGTATGAATAATATTTGCGTATGTGTAAAAGAAGAAAGGAAAATAAATATGTATAAAATAAAATATTGCCAATGATTCGAAGTCCATTAACCACCTACAACATATTGTTGCAGATAACCACCTTTTGTACAGCAAGGGACAAAATTCTTGAATGCAGAAGGACTGGGTCACGTTTCCATCATTGACGGATCAAGATTCAGAGTAATTCTGGAAGAGTTTATTTATGGAATAAGCCAGAGCATCCATCATAAGGGAAATCTTTATATTATATTTCCATCATAAGGGAGAGTAACCACTTACCTTATGATGGAAAATAATAATGAGTCATGGGCATTTCAAGAGAAATCTGTTTGTTGGGGGGGAATCATTTTGGATGGTTGAACACTGCTTTCGGTCTTTGATTTGAATGTTGATACTAACACATGGATCAATAAGTCCCGAGACTAACATTGAAAACAACATTTTTTTTGCAAAATTTTTTTTTATTCATCAACATAATCACCTTTTAGGGTGATACTATCGTTCCAACGCTTTTCCAATTTTTGAATACCATGTTTATAAAAAAAATTATCTTTCGCTTCAAAATAAGCTTCAGTTTCAGCGATGACCTCCTCATTTGAGCCAAATCTTTTTCCCTGGAGCATTTTTTTAAGATCAGCAAAGAGCCAGTAGTCACTGGGGGCTAAATCTGGCGAGTATGGGGGGTGGGGAAGCAGATCAAAACCCAATTCGTTCAATTTTGCCATTGTTTTCATCGACTTGTGGCAGGGTGCATTGTCTTGGTGAAAAAGGATATTTTTTCTCTGCATGTGCGTTCGTTTTTTTGCGATTTCCTCCTTCAAACGCACCAGTAAGTCAATATAATAAACACTGTTGGTTGATTTACCTTTTTCGAGGTAGTCAATGAAAATCACGCCATGCGTATCCCAAAAAACTGACGCCATGACTTTGCCAGCTGACTGCTGCGTTTTCGGACGCTGCGGACGGCTTTCGCCAGCTGTGCGCCACTCAGATGACTGCCGCTTCGACTCTGGAGTGTAGTGATGTATCCATGTTTCGTCCATGGTCACGTAACGACGCAAGAAATCTTTTTGTTGCGAGTAAATAGCGATAAACAGCTTTCTGAATCATCGACTCGTTGCTGTTTTTGTTCCATCGAAAGCAATCGCGGCACCCACTTGGAAAAAACCTTTTTCACTTCACTTCAAAAAACCTTTTTCAGTAAATACACTTCCATATGATATCTGTGTCATCTCAGCAATCTCACGGAGCTTCACTTTACGATCTTTCATTATAATTTTTGTCACTTCACTCACATTTTCCGGTGTAACGGCTTCCACAGGTCTACCCGAGAGTCCCGCGTCATTTGTGTCGGTACGACCACGTTTAAACTCGGCAAACCACCGACAAATCGTTGCTTTTGATGGACAAGAGTCCGGGTAACATTTTTCAATCCATTGTTTCGCTTGCACGGTGTTTTTACCCATTAAAAAACAATGTTTTATCAGAACACGAAACTCGGTTTTTTCCATTTTTTAAACAAACTACAAAACGACTTTACTCCAACCTCGATAACTCAGCTGTTTCTGGTCCGATCGACTTAAAATTTTGACACGTTTCAAGCAAAGGTTAGTACTCTAGAAAGACCTGGTTACTGGTTTACTACGAGCACCATCTCTGGGTTAGTCTCGAAACTTATTGATCCATGTGTTTTAATGCGTTGTAGACTTCTGAATCTAGGATGAGGTCTGTTGAGCAAGACTTTCTTTTTTCTGGGTGATTAGGTGAAATGACGTACAATTTGAATTTGTGGAGAGTTTTTAGATACGGAATGCATTTGCTGAATGGGGCAGTTAGAAAAATTATTTCACGACATCAAACCATCATCCGGGGGAAAAGGCGATAAAATAATATATATTAAAAGAACCCAACTTTTTCTTTTAAACAAAAGTTATTAAGAACTATTTTATTTTCAGCATGAGGGACTTATTCAGCTTTAGCCTTGTAAATCTGTGATGGGTAGCCACATTTCTCCCAATTATGAAAATATCGGAGATCACAGTTTAGCCGATTTGGTTATGTTTAATTATTTACTTATTAATCAATAGCGTGAAAGCAATGAGTCCTTCTCATTCAGATTCAATGATCTCTTGAAACATTTTGGGAGACCTGGTTGATCCATTTAAGATTTACGAAACCTAACTGAAAGGATAGGAAATTACTTGAGGTGTTATACTTGGAGCTGAAATTTTGTTGATGAAATTTATATTATACTAAATTGGTGTCAATTTTCTTGATATATCTTATTCAAATTGTTGTGGAAGTAGGTCCAATGGTCATGGATTAAGCCATGATGCCACAAAAGATAGGCTGTGTAAATGGGTTTGATGCACGTTAAATCTGTTGCAGCTAAAAGTCCTTCCATTGGAGTGGTGTAGAAGTTAGATAAGGGGCTGTCAGCTCAGGTGTAGTCCTCGTCACTTTACAGAGGTTCAAAATTACGAAATCCATTGCGAATAGTCCTTGTGTTATTTCTAGTGCCATATTAACAAAACGAACCAACTTATTCAAAGTTGCATTACCTAGATATTTAAATATAAATATTACTAACTTTATTAATCTTTCAAATCAGATGATAGATATGAAATTACAATATAATATGCCTTTATGACAGATATAATTAACTATCATAATTAATTCCACACATTGAAAGAAAAACACAAATATTACAAGTTGTTCACTTAAAGTATATATATTGTAAAATACTTTCTTTATTTAACAAGATTACTTGTACACCTTACAAGATCTCCTGTAATATATCCGCGTCTTGAAGAGGTGCACTGGATTCTTGGTTATAAAACTCTCTAAGGTTGTGATGTCTAAAAGTAAAGATTTACTATAGGAGATAAACGTTTCGTAATATAGTTTACCATATGATAATAAATGTGATATATAATATATAATAATTAATGTATAATATATGATATATAATAATTAAATTAACAAATCATGTCCAATGTGCGTGTGTGAAAAGGGATTCTCTTTCTCTCTTTCAGTTTATATATATGTTATATATATATATATATATATGTGTGTGTGTGTGTGTGTGTGCGGTGGGGGGGTGGGGGTATAATATCAAGTGAATCATTTAGGGATGTATGAAGAATTGGTAATTTATCTAAAAAGGAAATATTCTTAATTTTCTCTATTGACTATTTGACTGTTATTGTACATTATTGCATATCACTTTTCTTTGTGAAATACCAGGAAGAAAGAACAAAAGGAATTCAATAAAAGAATATTATGCAAAATTGTCAGTTTCCTTATGTATCTTTTATTAGTATAGTAGATTTTTGTTTTAAATCATTCTCTTTGACATAAATCAAAATATTTACAATTAGATAAAGATATTTTTGTAATGGATGTAAAAATAAATTAATAGCTTTTGAGGATATAGGTTTTAATGTATGTTTATTATGAGTTGAAATTTGAGTTGAAGTTCTTTTGAGGTTTTTTGCTTTTATTAATACAAGCTTAAGAAGTAGGATAGTTATCCAATTAAACATTCAACAATAACTATTTAAATTCTATTCTAGAGAACTTGTAAATTCCAGATATAGAATTTGATAAAAATGTAATTTATTATTAGATAACAAATGACAATACATTTCTTAAAAAAAAAAAAAATGCAAATATTTTTTATCATTAAATAATGCACTAAAAAACATTAAATTAAATGTATTATGTATAACAAAATTTATACATCAAATATAAAAAAATCACTTAAAATGGGGAAAAAATAATCATTATTTAGAATCAGAAAAAATTTCGAAGTTTAATTGTATAAGAAATTCTTTATAGTTTTTATTGTAATGAACCACTGTTATAAAAAAGCATGAGCTTTCAATACGAAATATATTTAAAAATTGTATTCACTTTTGAACACTTAAAAATTTATAGAACACCCAAAACTAACCAAATTTTTTAAATGATTCAGCATAGATTGTTTTTATAATGGGTTAAAATTTAAATTATTTATCTTCATTTACGAATACACGAATACTACATTTATTCCATCTTTATTTACTCCTTACACGAAAAAAAGGCTCCAAATTAAGTTCTAACATATTAGTAAATTAATCATGTTTATTTTTATGCTCTCAACATTTATTAGAATTCTGACTAAATCCAAAAACAAAGAATGAGAGAAATCCTTAAAGCATGCATATGCTTCTGAGAATATTTCAGAATCATAAGATCCCAAGTAAATAAAAATATCAGCTACAAATTTTGAGTGAAGGAGTGGTTGGTTCTTAAAAGACCAATATTCCTAAAAAATAATCAGAGTAAGTGCTTTAATGATTAATCACCTTTCTCATCATGGAAACTAGACACAATGGGAATAGATCAAAGTCGGTTTGTTTTCAAAGTTATTAAAGGAACTTTGAAGCCATGTTTAAAAGGTCTAGGAACTGAGAACTCTATTTAGTAAGATTTTAATTAAAGCCTACCGTTGATGAATCTTTGCAATTCCAAGTAAATTAATAAAAATCGTACCACAATTAATGAAAGCTCTCTAGAGAAACGTTTAATGAGAGAAAGTTTTTAACTAAAAAAATATTATATTTAGAGCTCAATAAAGCAAGGAAATAATTGGTTCTTTTATGAATGTGGATAAAGTTTCTTTTCTTTCAGATAGAGAAATGTTTGTGTGCATGTGTGTATTTATTTTCAAATGAGTTGTAATATTTTGTGATCTTCTATCATTAAAATTTTAAAGAATCTTGTACTTTTATGCGCACTGGTTTTATTTACATTGTTGTAGATCGGTATAATTTGCTTATTTGTTTTGTTTTAAGAAATATAGAAACGAAAGAAGAAACATGTTAAAGGAAAAATATCAATAAATATGTTTTTCCCTTAAAATTTTGATATCACAATATTTGTTTTGTTAAATTTCAGGTAGTCGAATTCGCATTTTATTGTCCATTAATGCCTAAAAAAATTGTAGATAAAAGTAGAATACAAGAGATCCTCTTAAATTGTATTCAGTTAAATAATTATAATAGCAGTTTAAAAGTTTCAAGTTTACAAATTATTTTAAATGTGTATAAACTTTGTGCCCTTTCTTTTTTGTCAAAGAACTAAGTGGTAGATATTTTATTTACTTATTCTTTAAAAAGCCATATTGTAAATGATAGTGTAGATGTATTTAAATTAAATCAACAAACAAACAAATCTAGAATGTTTTATTAATTTTCAGAAGTATTAAATGCTCTTATTATTTATTTTATGTACAAGAAATTTTATAAATCCAAATATATTTCAAAAGGATTCCATGTAACATCTAAGGCCCTCAAATAAATCAGTTGGGAAAAAAAACAATTTTTCTGTCTACATTGTACATTTTTATTTCTTAAATCACTTTATTTAGCTTTGAAAACAAGGTCAAAAATTAGAATTAAGAATAAAAGCAGAAAATTGTTTTCAAAATTTTTGAATGCAAACAAGATACATATTAGAAAATAATAACACTTATCAAAATGTGTCTGGGACTAACCAATTTATGGTGGTATTTAATGAGTTCGATATGTTAAATATGGAAAAAAAATGTCATACATTCTTTCTCGTGCATCATTTTCATATTTATTCATAAACACGTACATGTTTAAATTCATATCTCTAAAATATGATAGAACAATGCATTATTTAGATTAATATCTCGATAATGTGTCAGAACAATGCTTTTAATTACTAATATTTAAAATTAGATGTTAAATGAAATGACAGCATTAAACAAACATTACAGAAAACTCTATATTCTAACTGAAATATACAATAGTGGAAAGAAATTGATACTAATGTAATACTACAGTTGCAATTAACTTGCTAGAAAATACAGATTTTTTATTTAATTATTTCAAGCTGAAAAGTCAAAGTTTATTTCTCTAATATTAATCTATGTTTCACTCTTTGTAAATAATTCATTTAATTGATTATAAGTCAACTAAAGTATTTATATTTTATTAAGAATGGAAACTTTATCTGGAATTATGAATAAAAGAATTCCTCAAAAATATATAAAAAAAAATTATTAATGTTGCAGAGAAATAAAGGTATTCTTATAAAATAAAGCACATTCTTCAACAAATTATATCAAACTCGCATATCCTTAAGCAATCTTTAGATATAATGTAAGTGTTGTAATATAACGTAATCCCTTACTTTGTAATGTAATTTTTGTAAGATTTCTTTTCAATCCTTCATGTGAAATAAATTATTAACACTCTTATTTCCTTAAGCATCACATTAGTTTTTGTTTTAAAACTGTTTTTAAATATATTTTATGCCCTTTGGAATATTTCTAATTATTCTAATAAAGTTAAACTTGTAATTGTAGCTTCAAAAAATAAAAAAGCAAATTGAATCAGCTATTAATATTTAAAATATCCCAGACCATTTCGCTTTTCCTTTTTTATAATAATTGCCTAATAGTATGAAAAAATATTGCACAAGACAAATATTCGAAAGAATGTGAAAACTTTGAAAAAAATAGCCAAAATATGTATCTAAACTTATTTACAAAGCAGTTTTTCTTTTAATACTAAACAGTTTTTTTTTAATTTCTTAAATAAAAATCATCTGCAAAAATAAACGATAACTTTATTATTCAGAAGAAAATATTTCTATGCTCTGAAAAGAGGGTTAGGGAATAAATTAAAAAAAGAGAATTATTAATTCTGCAATTGGAGCTGAAAACACTTTTCAGATTGTATTTTTTTATATAAAGTATTCTGAAGCAGTAACACAAAAGAGTAAAGATTATTTGTACAGCTTTTATGAGTTTAATAAAAACTATTAAGCTCATTAGAAAGAAACATAACTTACCATTTATTTTTTATTGTTTTTAACTTTTGAAACAATAAAAAATGAAAATAAATAAATAAAAATGTAAATTTAACTATAAAAAACTTATATATTATTAAAAAAAGTAAATTAAATGAAAAATTGAGATAACAGTACATCTTCCAAGAAACGTCTTTAATTAGCCTAAATTTTGCCTATAAATGCGTATTTTATGATCTTATGGGGCTTCGAAATTACCAAAACACCCGAGAAGAATTTTCTTAGTGTGTAGTTTTACTGTCTAAAGTACACTGTATGCAAACATATGCAAAATGTAAGGAACTCCAAAAAAACATGGTAACTCAGAGGAAAATAAATATATTGGCATTCTGTAGATTTAAAAATACAAGATATAACCAAATCTAGAGAATAGAATATCATTTTGTTTATATAGCCCTTTTGTTACGTTCGAAGATATGATATTTCAAATTATGAAAACCAAAATTTTCTTTAAAATTCATTTTTAATTTTTCCTTTATTGCAATATAAGAAATCCTCTCCATATGAAACCTTAAGTCTATAGTCTATTATATGTATATGTATTTGTAAAACATACATATTAAATTTCAGGTTCATTGATTCGTAAAATGTCGAGTTATTGTATTTTGAAGTAAGGAAAAAGGGGGGGGAGCAAAATAAAACAAAGTAAAATTCGTGTCCTTCGGGCCAGCGAAATTCACGATCATGTCATACTAAAAAAGCTATAACTCAATTTATAAATAAGATAGGGAAAAATTCAACCGTATTTTTAGGTTAGAAAATTTAATTTCAAAATGAGAACAAAAATTTCTAAAAAATCAATAAGGATTCAGAAAATCATGGTAACAAATGTAGTAAATCTGAAAAATACACTCGTGGGCAAAACTCAGCCAATTTTTAATTTATGTCAAATATCTGAAAGTCTAATGGACATGTTTTAAAGTTATTTGGTATAAATATAGATTTATTAAAAAGAGAATGAGAAGTTTCAATCTAAAGTCACATTTTATATCGTCATAATCAGTAAAGCTCATTATGCTAATATGTCTAAAATTCCCACTGTGATATCAATATGAAAAGGTGTTTAATATAGGGTATGGTTCCCTTTTACTATCAGCCAAGTCTTACAACTTAACGGCATACTGCTTATGTGGCAGTTGACGAGGAGCTGGTTCCAATCATGAAGAAATGCAATTTATAGCTCTGGAGTGTTTCTCGGAGGGAGATGGGGAGATAAATTTGCTCTACCTAGAGTGTTCCACACATGCTCAGTGGAGTTAAGGCTAGGAGAATTATCTGTCCAATCCATGAAGCGAATGTCCTCATTTTGCATGCAATCGTCAACCTACTGAGTGCTATGTGAAGGAACATTGTCCTCCATTAACAGGATTCCATAATAAACTGCGACACTGAAAATTCGAACATAAGGTATAAGATGTCCTTTCCAAACCCTTATCAAACACATGCTAGAGTGTGCAGCCGTCTAACATAATGCCTGTTCAAACCAGTTCACTTCTATCACCATAATAATCGTTTTCTATTAATGAGAGAAGTATGGTATAATATCCCATGCACTCTCTAAATGCTAGTAAACTAAGAATCAATGTCCAGGTCGAATCTAGACTTATCTGTAAAACGTATAGTGCTTCACTGAAGACTTGTCAGAGGCGTATGTTGTTTGCAATGCAATAAACGTGCTCTCTTGTGTGTTGCTATGAGCGGAACGCAAACAACGGGTCTTCTGACTCACAGCCCTTTCTAATGAAGCCTTTACGCAACTATAGATAGTGAAACTTGAGTATCACTGACAACTAACAGTTCCCGCGCGAGTAGTGAAACTGTAGGAGTCCTGTGTCACCCTGCTGAAATTGCCTAAAAAGGATTCTCTTTCGGCCTTGTTTATTTCTTTTAGATATGAATTCAGTGTTCTGAAACTATTTCTACTAATTGAAGACTGTTACATTGATTTCTGTAGCCACATGTGCTTGTGATTGCCCTGCCTCCAATCTAACAAAAAAATTTCATCACATTCTGTCATCCATATGTGTGTTCAAGACTACTAATTTTACCTGATACCTTATAAATTTTACCCAACTCATGCGAGAAACACAAGAAAATCAGTTTACGTTAATCAGTTACTCTACGGCGAATGCCGCAGAGGAATGTAAGAACTTAAGTCGACGACACCCCTTTGTGCGTTTATATCACCTTGAAAGTCATAGTATCGAAACCACACATTTGTACTCCTAAGTATTGGAATAAGAATGTTTGCATAATTCTCGAGCTGCAAAATTATTTCTTTTGGTTCAATACTGTTTTGTAAAAATAATCATAATTTGCAAATTCAAATCATAATTTGCAGTGTAGGTACACGAAGATTATTCATGCAAGCACATAAATAAACAGAAAATCGATCCCTTTTAATAATGTGGGATATATGTTAAAATAACTTGAGAACATTGATATTATCATTTTTAAATAAGGGATATTGTGTCAATGAAATGATTAATGCAATAATAAAATTCGGCAAAATTAGAAGGTTTCTTTCACATAATGAATTTGATATTGTTAAATACTGGATATCGTTTCTAAAAGAAATTTCGACTTATTGAATTATTAATTCATAAATCAAACAGCATTTCATTTCATTTTTTGAGTCCTATCAAATAAGGTCACGTTTAAGAAACCCTCGTGATTCACAATTTTATTTGATTAGTAACTTTTTCAAAAAAAAAACAAAATATATCCCTTGTTTAGATTAAGAATAAATCATCCATCATCTTTACATTCCTAATGCTTAATCGCTTTAAAGTTTAAAACTTTTTTTAAAAAAATTACGATGAAAGTGTGTGTGATAAATCATCTATTTGACATGTCAAATAAAAATTAAATTAATTTAATATCAAGTGAACATTGAACTAACGTTAAGGTCCCAGTATCTTTAAAAAGAGACTTTATTCAACGAGAAGATTAATTCTAATATTCCGGAGAAAGGAAACTACATTATGTTTCCATCAATCACTGAAGACAGAACTCCTACATACAAAGCTTGAAATGAAAATTAAATTTTAGATTATACTGTATTAAAAGATTATTGTAAAATATATTATTTAAAAATGTAATGATAAATACTCCCTAGTGTCAGTGTAAATATAAAAGTCTTAGAATAACTATTCAGAGCAGTAAAAGTAATTTATTAAGAGTTGCAAATATTATATTTCCATGAAATGAGATAAAAGTCTTCGTTCTTGAATGTGTTAAGTAATTAAATTCAAGAAAATTGTTAATATAACTAGTTTTATTAATAGTAGTTCTCACTTTAGTTGATTACTTTGAATTGAATTACGCAAAAAAAATCTCTGAGAACTGTAATTCTAATTTAGTATTTCTTTCTGTTTAAATTTCAACAAATTTCAGTAATGATTTTTATGATGTTTTAAAATCGTTTGCTTTCAAATACGGCTTTGCAGGAAATAAGTATATCTGAAATCTATAATTTTGTACTAAAATAGGAATATACGTATGAGTAGTTGGTCTCGTCTGTTAATGGAATAATATTTAATATATTCAATGTATGTTATTTTTCGAGGTAAATTTCCTCTAATACGAACTTATTTTTAAGTTGATAATCTTAATTTTAAGGGAAAAAACAAGAAGAAAGTAATTTCAAGTAGATGCCAACGTACGAAAAAGAGTTAATCTACTTTCTATCTTTTACGGAAACTCCGGACACAAATGCTAAAAACTTCAATGTTTGTACAATATTCATTACATTTACCAAGCTTACTCTTTGATGTGTGTTTGTATCAAAAAGTGTAACCAAAAGTGTTTCTGAAACATCAATAATTTTTTAGCTAGTAAAGTTTGTGGTATTTTAACCACTGAATGTTTAAACTACTTTTTATGAATTAAAATTTAAAGGAACACTTTCATAAAATTTCCATTTAAAAATAAATGGAAAATGAAAATGGTCCATACACGGTTTTTTATTCATATTTTATTAACAGGAGTGAAAGCATTTTGAAACACTTTATATGTAATTTTTTCTCTGAAAATGAGTACTCTATAACCATTTTGATCGAGAAACTTTTGAATAATCAGAAAAATAATAAAACTCGAGGGATTTTTTATTACATCATAAAAATTTAGTTCCTCTTTTTTAAGTAAAACTTGAATCACTGGAAGCATTTTGAATACAAAAGTAGTGACTTCAGGAAAAAAGAAGGTAATCGGAATAAAGACTCACAGAAACGCTCTAATGTCCTTGATACAAAAAAAGGAGCTAGATGACTGAAAATATTGCAATTTGAAAAATATTTGTTCTAGCTGGCAAAAAACTGCTTAAAAGATTTTCCGTTTTGCAATCAAAAGTTTTTTTTCCAAAATTTTCATCTTTTTTTGGTATTATTTTCCTTTGAAAAGAATATTTTTTTGGAATCATTCCTGATTTTATTTGATTCGGCTCTTTACTCTTAAACTGCATTCGACATGCATAGCAATAAGAGCGAATTTTTTGGATATAACAGACGTGAAATGCATGACCTGTGTTACAGTATAAAATATATATTTATAAGATAATTTACTTAAAATGTTTACAACTTAATTAGTTAGTTAATTTTTATTACAAAATTGATCAAAAATATTTGAAAACTTTTAGCGATAACAATTCACATATCTCATATCTAAATAATGAATCCAATGTCTAGGGTTTATTTGAGAATGTTGAACAGTTAGACTATGAAACACTCATATATTATTTAAGAAGATTCACTCATTTAAAGAAAACAAAAATAGGATTATTCAAAATGAATAATCTGATTGAAAAAATTCATATTTTCAAAAATGAATGACACAGAAATATTATTAATACATGGATACAAAGTGAAAATGTAGAAGTTTTATATTATGAACACAGGTGGCCCTCGTGTGTTCTTCGTGAAGCTATTTTACGAAAGATGTTTTTGAAGCTTTCACGGATCTATCTTGCAGTTGGATAGGACGCAATGGACCAGATAACTTGATGTTATACGGCTGGCCACCTGATTCACCTATGGACCCTGCAATGTCTTCTTTTGGGGGGTGTATATGAAAAAGTGTATGCAATATAATTGGCTACAAATTTATATGAACTTAAGCAACCGATTTCTGTTGTTCAATCAACTACCGCTGAAACTTTACAATATGTTTGATTGGAATTTACATATGAAATTAAAATTATATGTGTATCTAAAGAAAATTATATCGAACACTTGTAGAAAACACTTCAATATTTTACCTTTGCCTTCAAGTATTGCTTAATATTCTGAGCCGTTTATTTATGAAAATATAGCATGTTGAAATCGGATGATTTATTTTGAAAATTTCTGTATTATAAAACAATCCACTTCCGCTCATGATGCACATGCACATTATGTTGACTTCAACTGTATCGTTGATTTTCATTAATCACGTGAATTTTTCTTGTTTATCATCAGTAGTCTTGTGCTGCTACTTACACACTTTCAGTTAATCTTTTCGAAAATATACTTACATATTTATAAGTTCCGAAAATCAAAACTTATTTTTGAATGGATCTTTCCTTGTGTGCCCAGGCATGTTCTTACTTCAGCTGAAACAAGATTTGTAATTTCTTCAAGCATTCTATGAAGCTTTTTCGATGTTAGAAATTACTTTTGATTCCCTTGAACCCCTTGCAGAATCTCCGGTTACCATTTCTACCTATTGGAGCACTTAGATGGCGAATCAGTACTCTTTTCGCAGGCTTAGCCATCCTTTTTAAGTGGTTATCGCGTTTCCCTGCAAGTAGTTCACTCCCGAATGTTGATTTTGTAATTCACATGCTGTCGTGTAGAATTCTCACTTTTCTTAGAAAGAATCCCCAATCTGCCTAAGGACAAATAAATTACTGTACAACCTTAGTAAAATAAATTATACGTATACAGAGTCCACGCTTGCATTTTTTGAATATAGTTAAATTTTGTTCATACTTTAGTGCTTCGAACAGAATGGTTGATAAAAGAAGACACAAGATGAAATCCTTGATATTAGTTTCGAGTTTTGTCACTGTAGTTATGTAGCTGACAGTTGTTTGCTTAAACTATTTTAAAGACAGTGAATCAATTCCTAATTGCAGTGTGTCTGTTTGAATATATAACATTTTTATTGTTCACATTAATTATCTGTTTTTGTTTCCTACTTATTTTACATACCATTTGATTTTTCAGTAGTTTATTTTGCTTCTACTTTTAACAAACATAGATTTACAACGATATTGGAGTATATCCAGCAAATATAGACATGTCAATAGAAGATTGCTCTAATTATGAATTATAAAATATTCCTAAAGATCTTTTGTTAACATTCCTACCGTTGAGGGAAAAAGTTCCATTTTGCTTGTATGAGTCAATTGGGGTTTATATTTATTTTAATTTAGACCAAATATTTTATATAGTCTTATTTTATTTATTTATCTATTTGTCAATAGATACAACGTATTTTATACCTTAAATAATTAAGTTACACGTATATGTTCAAGCTCATCTTTTATAAAAAAAAACATCATTTAGAATTTTTTTTTATATATATTAGCTTCAGTTTCTATGTAAATAAGCAGTGCTAATATAATATTTTCAATAAAATATTTAAGTTTCAGAAAATTGATAAAAATGTAGAGGAATTTGAAGAAATTTTAGAAAAATTTCAAAAATACAACATGAAATAACCAGTTTATGTAAATTTATCATCACAATACTCCTTACTCGGGTATCCAAAGCATGATCTAAATTCTTGTCCCTACTTAAATAAATAAAAATTTCAATGATTGTCAAAGAGACATTACAAGAAAGATACCATATTTTACATAGCTGTTATACAAATAACTGTCAATAATTTTAAAATTATATATATTTATTCTGAACATTCAGTATACTTATGAGAACAACCCGTAGAAAACATTATGAGAAAAAAAAATATTACCATGTTTTGGAGAAATTAACTGGTATTTGAACAGGTGTTTGAGTTATCTTTTTTGAAGTTTTCAAAATATGTTAAAAAAGTGATTTAAAAAAAATGCATTTTTAGTACAATATATCACGTACTGTCCACATATACATAATAACTTATTTTTACACAATACTTAATAATAACATATACTTCACCAGTTTTATAGCTTAAACCTTCTGTTTTCTCATTTTAAAGAATTTTTTGTTTTCTTCTTAGCTAATTGGTTTTGTCTCTAGCAACTTTTTTCATTGACTAAGAATGTCGTTTTGATTCCATTACTCGAATTTCATCGAGTTCCGCAAAACCTTTCAAGATAAATACTCGAGTAGGCATACCGAAAAGTTACAATATATCTAAAATTCCCCGAAAACCTTTATCAAACCGAATTAACGAAATGTATCCCCCCAATCTCAGTGTTGACAAAGTAGCGAAAACGTGTTTTGGAATAAACTTCAACAGAATTCATTGAAGCATTCGCTTGCATTTTCCGTTTTCTTTGGAGAGCATTTTTCTAATAAATTTCTACCTTATAACTTCATGTATTTGTTTGATAAAGTAATCAGATTTTGAGGGAATCTTTTAGACTTATCTTTACTAATTTTACCATTTGATACCGCTGTTGATATTTGCATAAACTCTCCGGTTCGATAGGCAATGACTATCCCTGAATTAATTGTGTTGCAATTGGACAACAATGAAAAAAAAATTGCAATTATCCCACGTTGCATATCCTGTAAATCATTCATATTGTCATGAATAATAGTACCATAATAATTTTGTAATTTATAACCCTGAAGGCATCCATCCGTTTTCCTCAACCTCCAATGCCTTTTCATTTTGATTTTAGTTTTTATAGTCTTGATCAAACACGCTTTTGTGTACGTCTAATGCTCTCATATTTTGTTACAGTATTCTGACAGTAAAAATCTTACTCAGCGTCATACCCTTTTGAGTCTCCGTCTCAAAAAAATAATTTACGTGCTGCAATTTCCTCATTTCAAGGGATCATCCGAAACACGATAAAAACTAACAGGTTCAGTGTACCTGATGACCCTGTATGTTTTGTATAGTTATGAATGGTGTTTTAATTCTTCGTTTCTTGAATTGTCAAGTCTACATACTTTTGACATACATTCAAGGTTTAATACCTTCCCAGTATCTATTGCGATAACACAGACACGTCCCCTCAAATATGAATATCTTCTTCATTGTCAAGTGTCTTTAACTTACACACCACATTATGATAATTCAGTATCATTTCCATAACCTCAAATTTTCAATACAGCAGCCACATTCATATTCCGTACCAAACAGAAAATTGAAATTTTAATAGTAATTTCTTTTAATATTAATTATTTTAATACAATTTTACAGTAAACATGATTTATACAACATATTTACGAGCACTTAGAAAAGAAAAGCTAAGCACGAAGTTAAATGGCTTTTGACACCATCCCATCTCTACACAGAGAACTGATATAAATGATAATAACTGCTGTCTAAATCCTTTCAGTGAATACGATGGTTTCTGGTTTCGGAGCAAATTTTCCAATAATTCTTGGTATGATATGTTACTCCTCCGAACAAAACTATCGATAAAATGTGTTTATTACTAAACGGTAGTACATTTAAATATTTAATAAAATTTATTTCCTGTTGTCTTAATAACTATTTCAATAAATTAAAGTAATCCTCAAACTTTTACACTTGAAATTTTCTATTGTTTCACAAAATGAATTATATCGATTTTATTTTATTTTCATAACGTAGCTTGGTATTATATGTAAATTATTATACTGGGGTATTCGCTCTTTAAAAATCCTCCAAGAATACATGAATATCAATATCATGGTTTCCTAATTACTTTTTAAAAATATTTATAGAAATAACCTTTATTTTTATGCATAATCTTTCTTATTTTAAGTTATAAGTAACAGTGAGTCAACATTTTATATAATATCTCTTTTGATATCATTTTAAAACTACTTTCTTAATACACCATTTTTATTTTCGTGAATTACATTTTCTTAAATTTTAAATTTAATTTCAATTTTTATAATTTATACTTCAAATAAAGTCATCACTCATTTTTCTTTTCATTTTAATGTAGAGATAACATGTTTTAATCTGCATTCAAAAATTACAACGGAATTCCAAATTGCTTCTGAAATATTTGAAGAAAATTTGGAATTAATTGATTCTTTTTGGAACTGACACAGACAAGAAGTAAATTTAATTTTTGATACATGAAATTCTTATCCAAAAACTCTTATTTTTAAATAATGACAAATAATTCCAGAATACGGAAAATTAATCACTTATACTTTGATATTCTAGTTAAAAGGGGAGGGGAGTTACTTTTTCGTATAACATATCATTATGCGCATAATTAAGCTCACATCCTTCCTATTGGTTATTTTTGGAGAGAACTACCACATTTCTTGTCGATTAAAATATAAATCATAAAAAAAGTTTTTAAAACATTTTTAGTAATATTTCATATTCATTACACCAAAATTAAAATGCAATTTAGTTGAAATTTTTTCTTTACTTTCCTCATATTACGCCTGGCTATACAGTTGGAACTGTAAGCAATAATCTAGCAGAGACAGATTATATATAGATTAGGTTTTTGGATTTTATTTTGCTCATTATAATAACAAATTTAAATTGAATTTCATAGAATTTTTGCACATTGTAATGTTTCATTCTTGATAACTAAGACTAGTTTTTTGAAGCAAAAGAAAAAGCTTGATAGTGAACTTTATATTATTTCTAAATATGTCATCTATCTTTTAATTATAATTCCTTTATGTATACCGATTGTATTATTTTATACTTCTGACAAAATAACTATCGTGACATTAAATTTAAAATAGTTATTATTATCGTTTAATTAAACTTAGAACAAATAAAAATCAATACCCACTATAAGGAGAGCAGTTTAAATACAAAGCTAGCTGTTATTTCCACGATTCCTTCTCCCTCTAAATGTCTCTTCCTTTCGGAGAATTTCATTAAGTTTTAAACTCATATTTCCACCATTCAAAGCAAATAATAATTTTAAAAAAATACCCTTTATGTATTATAAAACGGAACATATATACATAGGACTCAAAAATTGTAATAACTATCAGGATGCGTAATTATTTCATGGGACTGAGTAAAGAGATCTCCGAACTTTTTATCACCATTTTAATACCAAAAGAACTCTTTCAGATTAAAGAGATTCTGAATATCGTTTTATCGTTATTATAATAGTAATCAGTGCTATAATGACACATTATATTTACGGTTTCCGATTACAAATAATTTTTAATTTCCAGTTACAATCAACTAAAAAATAACGTAAAAGTAATTTTATTGACTTTTTTTCTGTATGGTTGAATCAAATAAAGTAATATTTCTTTTTTACATAGAAATTATTTAAAGTGAGGCACATTACATTAATTAGGTACTAAATATTAATTGAACTAATTAAGTTAACTTAGATATTAATGTTTCAAATTTTAATTTTTTAAAATTTTGCAAACAGAAAAATGTAGAGCATTTCACTGCATCCATTGTTATGTTATTAATGAGAATATAATAATTAAGAAAGTTTAAAAAATTTCTTTAAGAAACTCAAGCAAAATATCTGCATTTGCGTTTATCGACCAAATGTATTTTTTAATGATTCATAAAAAATTTCATTTGAAAATCATAAACACTTTCCTCAAAACCTATTTCATTCGTATTATTGATACTTTTGATATCATAACATTCTCTCCATAAAATGCAGTTACTTTTTTGTATATTCCTTTCTAGTAGAAAAAAGTTTTCTTGTCTTGAATACTTTTTTCTTGTAATGATTACATAAACACCCAAAAATATTAGGTGTATTTCACTATGTCAATATAAAAATTAATGGAAATTTGGATCATAATGTTCTAATTTTTTTGAATTTTATTCAATTCAACTTTAAGAGTATAATTATATTCAGAGTATGGGATGTTTTGTTTATAAGTGCTCTGAAAGTTTTTAAAGCTGTAAGTACCGCAGATTTTTTTACCATATATAACAATGGTAAGTGCACGATTTTCAAATAAAAATATATCTATTGACTGTTAATTGCTTAAAAGCACGAATGTGATTTTCTTCGGATAAAAAGGTAAAAGAACACTGGGCGTATTAGTGCAGCGGTTACAAATAGTCAAGACAGAGTGCACCTAAACAATGGGGAATCACATAGCAATGCATGTCTGGGAACCCTTTTCTGGGACAGTAGTGATAACACAAATCTCAAGAAAGATAAGACACGAATAAGAGGAGAAAATAAATTTTTAGTTCTTAGTACAGCAAAAATGCTGGGAAATCTTTGGCTGGTGTACGCGATAGATGGCGCTACGTACGCCGAAGCATCAACTGACGATTTTTGCTGCCAGGCTCACTAAGAAACTTCATTTCACTTACCGAAAGAATGGTAGTAGAATGGAACGTTATACGAACACTGAGCTCCCTGATATGTATCTGGCATACGGGCCCACTGATTACAATTGAAGAGTCGCACAGCGGTTATTCGCTCAACGTTACCCCAGAAGGCAAACATCCGGCCACGTTTTCTTTGTACACGTGCACCAGATATTCTCAGACAGCTGATCCTTCTTCACGGACACAAAGGAACGTGATTGAAGAGTAAGAACTTCAAACAACATAGAGACTGTGCTGGATCTGGTAGAGAATACCCTCGGTACCAGTACGCGGGATGTTCTGTCGTGATTTACTATATGACTTTTTAGCGGATCCTGCATAATAATGACATGTACCCCTATCACATACATCGCGTGCAGTTACTTAACGAAGACGATTTTGCTCCACGATTGCAAGTTGGTATTTGGAGATTTGTGCAAAAGATCTCCGTTTCTCAGGCTCTGTTTTGTTCACTGGCGAGTTGACTTTCACCTGAGATGAAGTGTTCAATTCACATAATACCCATAGGTTGTCGGAGGACAATCCACATGCAACAAGACCCCGTGCAGTCCAGGAACGGTTTTCAGTAAATGTATGGGCCGGCATCATGAGAGACGACCTTGTCGGGTCGTACTGATTGCCCGAACGTCTGGTAGTTGCAAATTATCTGCTCTTCTTTCAGCAAGTTGTGTCGTAACTGTTAGACGATCCGCACATATCTGCTGCTATTACCTACTTTGATGACGATCGTTGTCTCTTTAATGATTTTTTTCTTGGTTTTTTGCAGTACTAAAAATAATAAACATGGTTTCTCCGCTTATTCACGTCTTGTCTTTCCTGTATTTTGTGTCGTCACTATCACGCCAGGAAAACGTTTTCGACCAAACCTATGTAATTTCTCATCCTCTAGGTTTATTCCATCTGTCCTAAACGTTTGTAACCACTTTACTGATACAACCAGTATAAACATATACATATCTCAAAGTTAAAATATGACTTTCATTGCTTTTAATTTTAAAAAGGTATGTGTATTTAAGCGCATAAAATATGACTCAATTTCCTTGTCGAAGATGTCTCAAGTACCTTTTATTTATTAATAATATTATCCAGGAGTCAGTCACATGTAAAATATATTTTATATTCAGTTAAACTGCTCTCTCTTTCTATGAAAATAAACTCTGGACAAGTTTTTCTGTATTAGTAAAACCATGTGTCTTGTTCCTTTCTTTCCCTTATTATTATTTTTATTTTTTTTCTAAAAAATTAAATCAAACTAAAAGCTTTCTTTTCCAAGTAGGCTTTTAAAAATAATTTGCGTATGCATCTTAAATTACGCTGTATATTATTAAGGCTTTGTGATAAAAAATATTATACAGTGGCAGCAAATCACATTTTTTGCCGTTCCCGAGAGCAAGAAAAAAATTACATGGAAGAATAAATAAATGTCAAGGGTTGGTATAGAAAGAACCAATATTTCGAAAATCCAATCAAGCTAAGAGGCGTGATGATTAATCTTTCTTATCATCATACAAACCAAATTTCATATGATCAAATCCTGTAGAAATAAAGAAAGAAATTTAAGAAATCGTGATCTGAATAGAAATTGTAACTAGGCCATTTCTTTGTAAAATATAATTAGAGGCTTATGATGATGACATTATGATTTCATTTATTATTAACCTTGATAAACAAACACTCTACTATAAAGTTTTTATATAAAGAAAATTCATAAAAAATTTATGTTTTTTGTCTTCTGTGAAGTCGAGTTAAATGACTCTTTCGCATTAAAAACACCAGTTTTGATTTGAAAGTTAGAGCGGTTAAGGGTTTTAATAATCTTTCAATGTTGGGAAGAAACTATTATTCTTATCGCTTCTTTTGTATTCATTGTCATTTAAGGAAAAATAATAAAACGAAGAAGATAGTTCATTAAAAGATAAGATGAATGATAAGTTAAAGTAAAAATTTTATTTAGATGTCAGCTTAGATTACACATTTTACTTTATTTTTTTCGATTAGTAATGAATAAATAATAAAAACAATCGAGCCGAATATAGTTTAAATTTTAAGTGGATTCGTTATCATGAGATTAATTTTTTTTATTAAATATTTCTAAGAAAAAATTATATTTACCACATTTTAACCCACATAATACATACATTTCAGAAAAGAAACTTTATTTTGAAAACAAACAATTACTTCAAATTTTAATTTTTTGAGAAAAATTCAATATCATGTTGTAAGATTCTATTTTCTCAATATTCATTACGGAAAAGTATGCGAAAATAAATTCTACTTAAATGTATTCGTGAGCGTAACCAAAAATACTTTAGAGTAAGATAGATATTTTATTAGCCACTCAAAAGCTCTCTTATTTTCTTCAATGTATAAATTAGTGTAGATGATATTTTTTTTCAAATTTTAACCTAATAGTTTTTGCGTATGTGTTTGATGCCTACTTTTAATTTTATTATATTTAATTTTCGAAAATACGAGTATTTCATGATAAATTTTTTCGTAAAACTTTTCGCGTATATATTTGATGCCTGCTTTCAAAAGTAATAAAATTAATTTTTAAGAGTATGTCATATTAAATTTCTCCTAAATTATTTGATAACATTGAAACAAAATATATATGAACATTATGTATTTTATTTACTTATAGATATATTACCTTAAATCTTATGTAATCAGGAATCAATAAATGACTGAAAATGAATAAAATCATTCAGAATTTTATAATAATAGTGAAGCAGCCATTTTTGTCTCAAGAATTTCAAAATCATCTTCTTTTTAATTTCGCTTCCTTCTTGGAATGGGTTGGAGTCAAATGATATGAATATTGATAAATAATGATTAGATAACGCAATATAATAAATTAAATTATGGCAAACTCTAATGGGGCTGGCAATTATGGTGGCGAGATCTGTTCTTCGCAATGCATTGGATAGAAATTTTTATTGTTTTATCTTCGTTTTAATTGAATTAATCACAGATTGGCCTACACACAAATTAATCGATACCATATGACAGACTTTGTTTTATAAAATGAAAATGCAAACACTTAGCGGTCAATTAAAAACTTATTGCTGTCAGAAAGCTTATGAAATTTTCTACAGCTTTAAGGAAATGTAATATCTGGTTCATAACTGACTGCAAAAACTTAATACAACAAATTCGGTTTTGGCCCCGGATTATGAACAAAATTAATTTCTTTATTTAATGCTTTTATTTCTGAAATTGCACATATAGGTTCTGATTTCTTCCACTGAACTTTCACTAGTTGCAATACTCAAAAGTAAAATAGTATATTTGCTTGAAAATGAGAGCTTAAAACTTATGACCATTAAACATCTCAGACTTGATGTCTCAGAGAAACTTTTTGGCATAATTGAGAAACCATATGATATGGTTACATTCCGTCATTCAGCCGCCAGAAGCCGACTGATACAGACGTCGATTCTTTTCCTCTTTCGACTGAGTTCTGCTTTTGCGTTGTTATGATGCTTGAAGCTTAGATCATCATTGTATGATCTATTTTCTTATTGAATTGCTGCTACTCGTTTGTGAGGACTTAACTCTCCAAGTTCTTCGGGACTTCTACTGAGAATCAGATCACATTTCGTAGTCGGGATTTTTGTTTTTATCCGACGGCTAATGCTCGCACAACTTGATTGAAGCATGGATTCAGATCTGGACAGCTCGAACTCTTCACAAGATGAAATGGATCAACCTAAAGTTGAGTTGCTTCTTTCCTTCCTTCACTCCCTCAATTTGGATGCTATTACAGTTTAATTAGAATGCGCCAAATTTTCCTCTAATATTTTTAATATATGTTTACTGATAGACGAAAAGTTTAATGAATTACCTCGAGTTCAATTTTCTTGCCCCAAATATAAGGACGAAATGATTAAATTCATTCTAAAAATACAGGAAGAGGCACGTCTCAAATTCCAAGCATTAAAATCACAAGAAATTTCATCAGAAGTTTCTAACTTTCGTGAAATCACTGATGCCTGAGGTCTCAACCTCTCAGAAAATCATAATAAATTTCAACTTATTACAAAAACAAAATCTGAACAACATCAATTTAAAGACTCCCAAAACGCAGAACGGCAAAAAATTGCTACAAGTAATAGATTTGATGCTCTTTCAGATGATGAATCTATTGACATGTAAACCTCCCATCAAAATGTTTCAGATAACAACTATTCTTCAATCTCGAACTCACACCAAAATAGGGTACCTACCTCTCCTCCAACAACTTCTAATATCATCAAAATTTCAAAGTGCCGCCAATAACTATTGACAGTCCAATTAACACAGCGGAATTAATCATTAAGGAGCTCCACCAAATTACAGGAATAAAGCTGACTGCCCGTCTAGCCAGAAACAGCCTAAAATTATTTCCTCCTACACCAGCAACATATCAAATTAATCGTTTCATATAGGAAAAAACCTGCAAGGTTACACATATTAGCTACCAGAAGAAAAATGCGCGTCGTAATCAGAGGTATGCCAGCAGATATGCCACCAACAGAAATAATCAAGGATCTCCAAAATTTTAGCATTCACGCACAAGAGTGCTACAATATGAAAAATAGAGAAACAGGGTTTCCAATGCCCCTTTTTCTACGAAACACCTAAAGCCGACAATAATAAAAAAAATTATAACCCAGAAGAACTCTGTTGTATGAAAATTAAAATAAAACCATAAAGGAAGAAACTTGGTCCAACACAATGCTTTTGCTGCTAAGGATTTTAACATAATTCGCGCTTCCAAGTGTGTGAAATGTGGAGAAGCACACCTTACAAGAAACTACCAAAGACCAATCGAAACCCTAGCCGAATGCTACCTCTGTGGAGACGATCACCCCGCTAACTACGTCAATTGCCTTAAAAATCTACTCAACAAACCTCCACCTCTTCTGAAACTTAATCCATGGGAAGAGAGAAAAAAAATAGCTGCTCTCAAGCCAAAACGCCAACTCGAAATACAAGACCTGCAACTCTAGCAAAGTGCCCTCCACTCCCTGCCCCAACGTCCCATACATGTCACTTCCTTCTGCCCTCCTTCTTCATAAAATTATCTACCTTCTCCGCCAAAAGAAAACACTTCTTCAGTTGCCGACACTCTCGACAACCTAAAAATTCCGCAAGTCAATGAAAAATTCCAGTTAATTGAACCAAGTAATTGCAATATCAATTTCCAACAAAATTTAAATTTCAAAAGATGCAAGAATTTCTCAAACTGGTAGACGTAGACACTAATTTTAAAGTTTAATTCAAGACTTTCCTTTTCTAATTTCAAAATTGCTTCATGGAACGCCAACGGATTGCTGCCTCACCTCTCCGAACTCCAACAGTTTATTATCAATACAAATCCTAACATCGTTGCTTAGCAAGAGACTTTTTTACAACCAGCAGATTTTTTCAATATCTCCAATTATAAAGTTTACAGAAATGACGTATTTACACATGGTGGAAGAGGTACAGCTCTACTTATTAAGAAAATCAATTGAGCACCACTACTTAAAATTCCACACCGCCCCATTGGAGACCACTACAATCAACATTCAAACTGACGTTGGCCCTCCCATTACCATTTGTTCAGCCTACTAACCCCCCAGAAAATCTAGATTTGTTCATGACCTACAAAAATTGTCAGAGATAGATTACATTGTCTTGTGCTCTATGACGTTAATGCTAAACATTATAACATACTTGGAGCCCAACTTCACGTGCAAACGCAGGCGATAATAGCCTGTTCAAATTCTCTCAAACTTCTGGCGTCGACAGTCTTCCTGCCAATGATTCTACATATTACCCCAATAATCAAAATTATCTTCCCTCAACAATTGATTTAGGTATTTCGAAAGGCCTATAAAATATCACAGTTACTACCAGTGCGGAACTCTCAAGTGACCACACCCCGGTCTGCTTTTTGGTGGAATTGGATAATCTTACCCCACATATCCATAATCAAATTTTGTTTACTAATTGGATTAATTTCTCTGATAATATCTCGCAATCAATTTGTGGAAACCCACTGATTAACAACGTTAACGAACTTAAAGAGGCGGTTATAAATTTTACCTTCTAAATTCTATAAACCAATCTAGTATAGCTAAAGTTATAGACCATCCATATATTAATATTTCCTAATCAACCAGACAAAAAATTAAAGAAAAAAACGGCCTCAGGAACTTTGGCATTTATATAGATATCCCCCAATGATAACTGAAATTAATATGCTCCAGAGGGAAATCAAAAGGGAGATTTTCCTCACAAAAATTCAAGCCTGGGAACATCGCCTTGAAACGGCTAATACAAAAGATCAGTCACTTTTTCAATTGGTCAAAATTTCAAATTCTAACCCCGAACTTGCCCCCCCCCCTCTTCTTGGACTGAGAGGTTACGTGTTCAATACCCAGGTCAAAGCAGACCTATCCGTTAACTCATTTGAGGAGTACTTCACTGAGAACTCTGAATTTTACTATGATGACTTTATTGAACATGATGAAAGAAAAGTTAGAAGGTTTAACAGCAACCAAAATTGGTCAGGGCTCTCTAAACTCACTTCCCTTATAGAAATTATGGATATTATTGAAAAGCTGACGCTAAGAAAGCTCCAGGTCATGATCAAATCAAAAATATTGCATTAAAATCCCTTCCCTTGAGAGCCATTACTCATCTTAACAAAATTTTGAACAAATGCGTACTTTTTAATCACTTCCCAAAATCCTGGAAGCGTGCAATTATAATTCGTCTTTCAAAACCATTCCAAGATTCAAATTTCCCACTTAACTATCGACCCATTAGTCTCTTGAGCACAATAGCTAAAGTGTTTGAAAAAATTTTAAACAACAGAATCAATGACCACTTAAGAGAAAATAACTTGATTCCACCTGAACAACATGACTTTCAATATCATACATCCACATAATAAAATAAGATATGGTATAAGTATTTCGTTTTGATCCAAGTGTGTTTGAAGATAATTCAAAGTCAAATAAGATTGGAGCATTTGTAGAAGATGATAGCCATGCAATAAGAGATAAGAAAGATACTGTTTCTGATGTTTCTGGTTTCTTCGGATTAAAGAAGAGAAAACTTGCAACTGAGAAGACCTTAATACTGGTAAACCAGTTTCAAGAATCCTCAATCTTAGTAAAGGAACGTATAGATAAAGAAGAGTATGTGGCCTTTAAAAATACTTTTGAGAAAGACAAAAGCCCTACTGCCGGAGATTAAACGTAAATAATGAACCCCTCAACAGATAGAGCTTAAAGAAGAACAAAATGGGAAGTTGGCTGAAGTCGTAAGGGAACCAAATATCGTTATTGAAGAAAAAGTTTAACTTAAAAACATTACTCACTTGACAGTATTATTTACAAAGAAAATTGGTGGATGTGCTAAACTTATCGAGTCAAGTCACGAAGTTAAAACAAGGAGAATATAGGTGCCTTGAAGAATGATAAAAGTGGATGAACACCGAAAACTGACTGTAACAATGCTTCAAAAGGAACTTGGATGTAGAAAGAAAAAAACAGAAGAAAATGAACTGATACTCAATCACTATCTTTATTTTTGCTTGATTCTCGGGAGAATAATAACTATTCTATACATCGAAGGAATCCATGAAGAGAAAATCTAAAAAAGATTTCGTGTTGGCTATCAACTGAAGAACATAATGAGGGAAGTGTTCCAATTGTAATATTTAGGATATGGCATCTTCAAATGGAATCCGAAATATGCCGTAATTGCTGAATACGCCATCTTCAGGTTCATGAAAAGAATTTATTAGGAGTTAGTAAAGAAAATCAAAATCCCTACATATAGAGAAATTTTTCTGCAGTTGTTCAAATAAAAATTACGAACTTAAAACTTCTGAGGTGACTTTAATCGCTGCAAGTGTCATCACAATGAACTAAAGAGCATCCAAAAGAAAAAGAAAAAATATCACGTGAAACTTTGTTATATACACAAAGCAAGACGCCCTATGAAACAAAATAAGGGAGATAAGTGAAAATGCCAGAAAGGCTTCAAACTCTTATTAACTCATTATTTTTTGTAGACTGATGTTGATTTAATTTGTAAATTTGAAAACCGTGGATGCCTAGTATGACTGAAACAGTACGCTTCTTTTTTTTTGTGAGTGTATTAATAAGTTCATGTAGGAGAATGTTGCGTACAGCTCCCAAACGTCTGCAAGGAAAAAAAGAGCGCGCCAACAGAGCCAAGATTGCACCAAAATGGTGGCCATGACGATTGCAATATTTTGTAAACTTTTTTGCTTGTAATGTAAGTACTCGGACAGACTTATTCAATCACGTCGCGAAGACGATGTGAGATTGTAAAATCAATAATGTAGAGTAATTATCTGTAATTTTGTAAATTATTACCTCAATATACTCTTTAAGAAACTAATTCAAGTGTCGTCTACTTTCTTTATAAGTGCGAGTGCAATAGCGAACCATTGACAACGCTGGTTGTATTGCCTTTTTAAGTTAATTAAATACAAAAAAAAAAGAATAAAAGGTCAGGAATATATACTCGACATAATTAAGCATTAGGCATTGTGGTAGCTGAAAAATTCGACATAACTTATTTCGACTGAATATGGACACGGAAACGGTAAACTGTAGTTTTTAGTTACAGGGGGAAATATCCATCTTGTATCTGCATTTGCATCCCTAATAACTAAGTCCTGTATTATTTAAAATGTACACTCGTTTTTCGAAATCATGTTCAAGTTCTAAATATTTTGTCACTACCTGTATCTTAGAGAATATGGAACCTTTGAGGTAGCTTAAAGTTATTATTGGCGTGAGGATACTAATAAAAACATAAGTTGTAAAATATACATGACATTAAAAAAAAAAATTTTTGTTTTTCTGTTAAATTTCTATTATATTTTCCAGTCTTCGGAAAGTTGTGACGTTGGGTTATTCATGATTTTCTCTTCATTAACCCTTTCACTACCAGAAGAAGAAAAAAGAAGTGCTTCTCAGGACCACTGCTACTTACCGCGGAGTATCACTTTGTGCCCAGAGGATCTTAGATCTTAAGCCTAATCCGCGAAAAAAAAATTCCTCTAAAATCGGTTATTCATTAAAATATTTTGGTTAACATATATTATTCAAAATGCATTAAACTTAATATGTACGAAAGAAAAAAAGGATTTAATCAAAAATTTTAAGATTTATACATAAAATTATTACATAAAAAAATCATATATTTTAAGAAAGTACAAAATATACTTACATTTGTTATATAAATTTATTTGTGTAATGATACACCATTACACGGAATATTAAGATATAAGAAATAATGGTGTTTTTATGAAAAAAAATTCTTCAATACATAGCCAACTTCACATGTCTTACACACATATTTTATCAACTTTTGACGCTTCACGCAAGAATTTGAGCTAAGGGCACATCTTCGTCCTTTTTTCCCATTAATGGCTATAAATAGATTTGGATTATTTTCGCTAACAACACTGTTAGATTCATTCATTAATTCGCAAATATCAGTATCAGATAAATATTTTCTTTTCGTCATGACTGTCGCTACAAATAAAAACCGACCCAATAAAACGAACAGCTGAGAGTATCTTCTACCAAAAGCCCTAACCCCCATAAAGGGCCATAAATTCTCATTCGAACTTCTAAGAAGCAAACAAGAAAGAAAAAAGCAAACCGAAAACAAGTGCACCCTTTAAATCATGTCATTACATTTAAAGAGCCGCGCCGTAACGCGTGCTTTTAACAACTACCCCCCCCCCCTCCTGGTAGCCAGAAGTGAAATCCAAGGTCAGCTAGGTCAATACTCCAAATAACCTATCTATATAGATTTCGCGGTATTGTAACGCCATCTAGTTACATTAAAAAATCAAATAAAACGTTCTCATCAAGCGTATCTCTATTGATACGTTGGTCTGCAGCAGGCATGCTCGGAGTGTATCTAATGTAATACGCTCGGCATAGGAGAGCAAACGCGAGCGTATCTCATGTAATACGCTGGGAGTGAACTTGTTAACCATCAGAGTAATTTGAATTATGTAAAATTAAAATTTCTTCTCACCCAAACTGAAACGTGATCAGGCAAATTAAATTAAGATAGCTGTGATGTGAATTGAATTAGAGATAGTGATGTATAAATAAAACTGAACTTAAAGGAAAATAAAGGGATACAGAAGATAACTTCAAGTGTTTTGATACATATTTGCACGTTGTTTCAAAGCCTCACACTTAATCTTCGGGACTGAAGCAAGTCTTAGTAAAATTACTAAGCCAATAACTGGCTGTTTGAAATAAGTAGTTGAATCACAATGGGTAAATTGGTAAGAGAAAACTTTATTAGTTGATGCTAATTTAAAATTGACAAGATGTAAAATTCGAGATAAAGCGACCTTAGCTCTTCTTCATTGATTATTAATAAAGTATTTTACTTTGTTCTTGTGTATTTTCAGTTGGAATCCATTTTTTATTGACTATTTAATTAGACTGAAAGATATCGGTAGAATTAAATAATGAAGAAATGATGTCATAAAGCTCAATTTAAAAGTTTAGTATCATTAGGAATTAGAACGAATATAAAAATTGTAGATATCATAAGCATGTTTCTAATATTTAGAATATCATTTATATAACTCTACAATTGCATGAAACGCATGTTTTTTTTTTTTTATCTCATATGCACTTTTTTGCTTATTTATTTATTTTTGCATCATATTAGTGGTATTAATATTTAGAGCTGAATTAACTTCCAGTCAGGTGAATCCTAGATCAGATATACCTAAGAAGTATTAAAAAAAATTTAAAGATCCTATGATAAGAATACGCTTAAAACTTCCTACATTTTGTTTTTCAAAAAATGTTTATTCATTGCATATTTTTAAATACATTTTAAATGTTGAATATCATATTCAAATAGAAAATTGTACAAAAACTAAAATATTTTGTTGTTTTCAATCAAAACTGAGCTCCATGTCTGCATACAGCAGAAAGCATGAAACCCTAAAAACGAATTTCAGTTCGGTTGGTGAACTTAGAACGGATGTTCCATTTTCCAAACATTCTTCCTATGATCATTCACCGTATCAGCACGAAAGAATTTTTTTTTCTTTCCATTTTGATTTTCTTTTCCTTCTCTCCTCAAGGATTTATGCGGAGTTTCAATTCCAGTGAACATATGAAACGCGGATGAATAAAAGAAATTCTTTATTCCATCTTTATTTTTCTATGGAGACTTTCCATTTGGAAAATAGAATAACCCTTCAGAAGAAATGTTTTCTTTCCATGTAAATAGTAAAATTGCCTTCCTATTTAAAGTAGGTCCACATGTAATTCTATGGGGCTTTGTGAAGTTATTTGTGTACATTATGACTATAATACTGTAATATTTGTTCAGAAGAATACTTATATCGGAAGCTACATGCGCATGTTTTTGCTGGAACCCAGTTATCAAACATTTTTTCGCTAAAATGCAATGTCTGTAAATATATATGTGTCGTAGTTTTAATATAATGGAGGGAAAGGTAAATATTTAAACTATTTTTATTCGATATAGTTATCTTTAAAGAATAGCTATTCTTAGGATATATTTCATTCCAAGTAACTATAAATATTAAATGCATCTTTGGTTTAGAGAATACAGATAAGAGAATAATGGATATACATAGCAGTAATGTTTATTTTTTAAAATTATATGGAACATTAAACTATCTAATGGAACATATATATTTATAAGCAATTTAATGGCTTATTACAACAATATTCTTTCTATTTATTGAGTGTTTTATTATTTACTGTTCATAAGAATAATTTTAGTAATAATTTATCGCTATGCCTATTGCTTTGGTTCGTATGTCAAAATAAATACTGTTATATCTGACGTCTTAATAAGTGTTAAACAAAAGTTGTGTTTTATTTTACATTAAATATCACCGTAAATTATGTGTGAAGAAATATATTTAGATTATAGCAGAATTAAAGTTTTATGTAGAATGTAATTTAGGAGAAAAATTTAAGTTTAATATTGTTTGAGAGAATAATTGCATTATATTACAGAAAATTCTTTCGGAAAATGAGAAATATGGTATCAATAAACATTTATTAATATAATTTTAAACATTGTATTACAGTTAATAAGAAGTTATTTAGCTGTAATACGTTTTACACGAAAAATTTGTAATTAAAGGATTTTAAATAATAAAATAAAAAAAATGTATATCGTAACCACTGTTTATCATCGTATGGAAAATCACAACACAAATAGTTACTAAGAATAATGTATTCCTACATAAGTTACAAATAATATTGTTTTCAATACTGGCTATGATTTGTGGTCAAACTCTTGTAGTCTACATTTATATTGAGTTTTCTGGCAAAGCAGATTTAAAACATGTAAAAATGATTTATATGTTTATGATTTATTTCGTTACGTATATGAATATTTTTTATTTAAAGAAATGATTTATTTAATTATGCACATCAATATTTTATAATGAAAAAGGATTTGCTTAATTATGTACATCAATATGTTATAATAAAAAAGGATTTATTTCATTATGTTTGTCAGTACTTTATATTTCAAACAATGTTGTATTAGTTTGAAGTTATCTGTATCCTAATAAATTATAAGTAGGTTTCATATAAAGTGTTGAAAAAGAGTCTCAAATGAATTATTTAATAATTATGGATTTGGATTCATTTCGCCTTGACCACTAACATATTAGATATCTCCGTTTGTTATACGAAATATACCTTTTATTTCTCCTCAATAATGCTAAAAAGATTTTTAGTTCTTTCTCTGTGCTAAAAATATCCTAAAGAGAATTTCTTTGAAATAGAACTGTTATAGAAAAAGTATCTATGTCTGCGTTGGGAAATGCCAATGCCCTGTTTAAAATATTTTCTACACTTTTTATTCTACAAAAATACTGAGAATGGCAGAGAAAAGCCAAGTATATATATATATATATATATATATATATATATATATATATATATATATATATATATATATATATATATATATATATATATATAAGAAGTAAATCAATATACATTTAAATGACATTTGAGTCTTAGTTTATGAAATTTTAGGGTAATATCTGATAAAATAAGATTCAATTTTTTAAATCAATTTATGATTTTTTTGAGGATTAGCAAATATTTATAAAATAAATTGAAGTATATGTCCATTCAGTTAGCTTTTAATTGCAATTTATTCGCAATGCACGATAAATAAGTATGATACATTTTATCATATGAATTCATTCCATGAAATTCAGCAATTACATGCCATTGCTAATGGTTATAAACTGTCTTAAACTTTACTCAAATTTGGAAGAATATTTTATATTCTAGAAGAGTTAATAAAATAAAGAAGAGTGAAATGAATATCCTTATATAATCCTAATACTTCTATATCCTTAACAGCTGAGCCGTTTACTCAAATCACTAGTAAGCATTAGAAAATTTCCTTTACACTTTATAGTTTTAGAATACTGAGGGTGATATATAAAAGGAAAGAAAGTTTTGAATAATTTTTCATATTCTATATTGTTTTATCAGAGCATCCTTTTTATACATCATCTTTCTTTTAAAATTTTACCTTGTCTTTGCTGAATATGCATGCAACAATATTTATTTCACACATTTTGAATTTAACTGTTTGTCTTTTTATATATGTTTTATCTTCAAGAATTCACAGTAACCCTAACTAATAGTTACAAGGTGGAAAATTTATAATAAATTTTGTTGAAATTTTAAAGATCTTTTCTGCTAAATTTTTGTATTCTTATCTTTGAATAATCTTATTTCGATAGGCATGAAGTATATTTTTAATCTAGTAAAACAAATTAGAAAATAATTTTGCTCATTAATTATTATCTTTCCAAGCGGAATTTCATAAGCATGGTGGGTCCTTCGATATTTATTTCAGCTGTAAAATTAAATATGTGAATATAACATAGTGATTTTGAATAATTAAGAAAATTAAACAATATATTATCGTATATAAACTTTGATAACTTTGATATTTATTCAGGAAATACATTATAGTGGGTGTGAAAGTTTAAAGAGGTGAGTTTTCAGTAGGTAGCACACTCAGGTGAGCTCATTTGTCTGAGACTCAAAATTACGAGTTCCATCGCCAATAGCCCTCGGCTGTTGCTTCTAAGACGTTAATAAAATCCAACCCAAACTTAACAGCTGATTTTTTTAAAATTAGAATTCTAGTCTTAATCTACGCAATTTAAACATAGAACATGAAAATACTCATTTTTCTAGTGAGTTAAATTAATTTCTTTGGT
>BMAW01095727.1:51835-78642 GCA_019974015.1 Nephila pilipes
TATATATATATATATATATATATATATATATATATATATATATATATTGTAAAGTGGCTGTGCGCTATTAGATTAGATCACTGACAGGAAAACCTGCTGGTTAACTGAAGAGCTCGTGCTTCTTTCTCGAAAACAGTATGAGATAGGAGAAAAAAAGGGAATCACGAAGTTATAGAGCGTTATCGAATTTTTACAAAAAGACACCTTGTGGTCATTAATGTTAAATCAGAATGCTTAAAGCGCACATTTATTTGTTCACTTCTTCGTACTATGTGACGTGAGGAAACGATCTTAGAAAGAGAAAAACAACTTGTTATCGCAAGAAACGTTCATTTTTTTTATATTCATCCTTCTCTACATCAGCTGCAATTCCCATTTAGTCATTTGTTAGAACTTCATGTAACACATGTCTTAACATCGCAGGTGACGTGATAACACAATAATCCGTAATGCGTCTTTCAATATCCTTCAATATTGACGGAAGGGTCACATATATCTGATGTTGGAAGTATCCACACAAGAAAAAGTCTGTTGGAATCAGATCAGGTGAAAGTGGAGTCAATTCTACTAAACCACCATACTCGATTATTTATACCTCGAATGTATCTATCAGGTTCTGCTACACTTGTGATGTCATTTGCAAAGACGCTCCTTCATTTTGGAATTACACGTTTCGGAGTTTAAGCAATGGCAGGTTCGCAACAAAATCGACTATTAAGTCCTACAGAAGTCTTAAAGAAGTTTATCTGTTAGCAGGCCCTGTTAAAATGATAGGCCGATCAGCCTGCTATAGTACATTCCACGTCAAACATTAATCAAAAACCGAATTTGATGTTGAATTTCGCAGAGCATGAAGGAATTTTCAGTGTACCTTTCATTCCATGAAAGGCATGCCTACTCCATCCCTACTTCATCTGTCAATAATGTTGACAGAAACTCTATATAGTTCATGGTAAAGAAGCATCATGAAGACATCTCGAAGCATCTCCATCGAGTAATGCCTGATGAAGTGATAGCCGGTATTTATGAGCACTTTAATTGATTAATATTTCCCAAACGCGATTTTTTGAATGGCCTCATTTGTACTATTGTACTGCTGTTCGGATATGTGAGGGCGTATGCTAGTACATCTTTCGGTTGTACTTGCAGTTCTGTCTTAACTGGTCTTCCTGACTGAAGTCAACTATTCACGCAGCCTGTCTTCTATTAGTGTTCATTACTTATAAGATTGGTTTTCATGAAGGATGCAAGCCTACAGGGAAACATTCTCAATACAACCGTGCTGCCGATTTAGCCTTGCCCCCACATTCATCGTACAGCAGAACTATCTTACAATATTCATTTTTAAAAAATTGTTTCTTAACTATGAGCGCCAATACACAACCCAAGGAGATATCCCTTAGTTGTCTTAGTTGAAAAAGTTAGGCATTTCATGAGTATTTGCATAATGCCCAAATTTCGCATAGCCATAGTCGTAAAAGTATATATATATATACAACTTTCCATACAGTTTGTGTGTGTATTTAATTATATATTTTATTCGTGATTAGTATTATTTCATTAGGAGAAATTCTATTTTTAAAATGGTTCAATAACTATTTAAAGGGACATATAGATTCTCATTAGAGAAGTATGGTTCTGAGCTTCTGTGAGAGTTGATGTTTCTTTATGATTACAAAAGCATTGCCAGGAAACCGAATTCAAAATTTTAGAAACGCTTAAGGAAAGTACAAAGGAATGAATTATGAGTGTGCTGTGTCTTTGAATCTCTGTTCAACTGTATGCACGAAAATTTTTCACAATAGCTTATGGTCAACACAGTATTCTTTACGGAGGGATGTACATAAAAGTTCCTATAATAACTGGATGGAGCTTGCGTCGTTTTTATTTATTCCACTAGTGGTGTGGAATTTATGTTTAATAAATGATAGCTATTATATATATATAATATTAACAACAATACATTATGTAACATCAATTCGTAACATCATATAAATTTCAAAAGATAGTGCTAATTATCGATTCTATAGATTAAGTGCACCTTGAATTTCTTAAAAATATCTTTGACAAATTTACTTTGTTCTTAAATGTATTCGTATTCAGTTTTTCGATTAAAATTATCTTTTTTTTTGTTCCATTCACTTTACTGAGTACATAAAAATGTATCAATATTTCATACGTATTTTTCAAAAAGATTCAGTGAAACTTTTATTAAAAGTATATTTTTGTTCTTCTAAAGGAGTGGCCCACAAAACTGGCATCCTTGGGGTTGCAGGAATTTATGTCTCCACACATCTAGACAAAACATTGAATTTTAATGACTTTGAAAGAGAACTTTCAATTAAAAAATATATTAAGTTATATCTAATACATTTGTATGAAACTTCTGCAGGGAGCCGAATATATCTAAAGATTTGATTTTATAGAAACAGCACTTGAGTATCTTAATAAGTCTTTTTATAAACGAAACAAAACATCATGATAACTCATATGAACTATATCAGCAAATATTAAATATAACAGAAGCAGGATCCTTCGCAAAACACATAACTTATTGCTTTGTTGTATACACAAAAAAAAAAAAAGGAAAACCACAAAAAAACTTAATGAAATCGTCGATTCTTAGATTCAGTTTAATACCCGGCTTTGAAACGGGGCTAATTTATAACAACTCTGCACCAATTAATAATGTCATTTGATTCTAAATATTTCACTTATAAATGTAATATTTCAGCACTGAAAAACAAAAGAATAAAAATTGAAAAAATAATTGCTTAAAATATCATATTTTGGGAGTACATAAGAATTTTTGTCATTACTACGGCATGTACCAAGCAGGCACCTTGAATTATAGTTTTAAAACCACGATTCGAAATCATTTTTTAAAATTTTATTTTTAAAAAAAAAAAAAAAAAGAAGAAGAAATGAAAAGAAAACTTTGCATTGTTAAAAATGTTCATAAAATTCAGCTTGGTCTGGTTGCCACCTAAATTTCCCTTCAACCAAGCTTTTGAACTTCTTTATGACTTATCTGATTTGAGGTCCTCGACTTATGAATAAATAGTGACTTATGTAAATTAGTATTCCTATATATTGAAGTGTAGTGAACAGGAGATGTTGGGGAGATGGAATCGAAAGCGATACTGAACGTGTTTAAATATTGAGAGAAGTTTGAATTTGAGAGTACAATTTCTGCACTTGATACAGAAGCAGAAGGATACCATAAGAAGGATAAGAAGCATAAGGAAGAATGGTCTTCGGATAGCGGATACCATCACTAAAACTGAATTTTTTTTTCTGACTCGGACCCACGTTTGCCCATTAGGAAATAAATATGATTTTCAATTTCTTTACTTGAGTACACGGAAAAGTTTCTACATCACATTTGTTTTCAATTAATGGTTTTTGATTATTCACAGATATTAAGACTTGGTTGTTTGAATATCTGAAAGAAGAGAAAATCAATAAATAAAATCCTAAATGGAGAAACTGGGGTGTCATCACTTACTTTAATTTTTCAACATAGCATTCCTTGCATGGCAACCGCACATGATAACAAGCAAGTTTTCTCCTTTTAAACCATTAGTAAACTGTTCATCGAATTAAAGATGCTGTGCAAAGCTTTCTTATATTTTGTCATTCCAACATTTATAGTCATTTCTCTAATTAATTTTCCAAACGGTGAAAATGTCCATAAAATAAGGATAAATAACGTTCCACTTCATATGATCATAAGTATTTTTTTCCTTTTTTTAAACAGTGAATTGCTTATAAAATAAAGCTGTTGCACAAAGAATTTTTCACTGTACTATTCCAATATTTTTCACTCGAGAATATACCACTCAATATATTCATTTTTGATACAGTCCATTGCCGCTTTGTGAAAAATGAATTTGTTCCACGGATGTAAATAAAAGTAAACGCGTAGGAGTGACGTACATTGAATTAGAGTGAGTTTATTTTATTCTCAGATATATGTGTTCAAATAAGATATTTTTTGTAACCCTAGTGTTGTGCTTCAAAATATTTTCCTCTTATCAAGATAGTTTTTGATCTAATTTAAGTCTCTGAATCCAGAGGAACTATTACGAAGTGGAACGCTGAAAATAACATTGAAAAGTAACTTTTGGAAAAATACATTGAAGCACTTTCACTTACAAAACGTAATAAAAGTTTTGGAGGAAAATTTTATTTGAAGGAGTTGTTATGGCTCAAGTGTTTACCGCCAGTTGAGTTTAAAAGCTATCAAAATACGAGTAGTAGATCAAGATCTTAGAAACACAAACAAATAAAACATTTTTTTTTTATATTTCAACAAGTATAAATCTATACAAAACTTAATGAAAATGCGTCAAATTAGATATGTATACTGGACACAGGAAGTATATACATTAAATTATTTTTGGAGCTTCCCAGATTTTCTTTGAAATATTTTTGAATGAGCTTTCAGTCTTAAAATTTTTTATTGATTGCCAGAGTAGTGATTTTCAATAAGATTATCATTTTCATGTCTAATTTACTTTTCTCTTAATGTTAATAGCCTGAAAATATTTTATCCTATCATTAATTTTTAAGGTTGCCTATCGTCGCTTATAAATAATTAAAAAAATTAATAAATTATAAAATATCTGACTCCATTTTCGCAACAAATAGTTGTTCGGTTACTGATGTTTAATTCTGATAAAACTATGTACAAGAAAAATCACTTTGGTCCTTCATATCAACTTTTTTTAATTGAGAAAATTTTAAAAATACAGTTCAAACAAATTTCATGCATTATTTCTTCTCCTCATGATTAGCATATTCAAAGCTATATATGTTTCCAAAAAATGATAAAATTTGAAGGGAATATTATTTCAAGAATCTGATTAAAGCAATTTTTTTATTTTATTTTTTTAATTTTTTTTTAAGATTTGAACCATTTGGCACTTTCTAATATACCAAATGAAAGTATATTTTCCTTTACAAACTTAGATATCCTTCTACTTTACAATCTTCTTCTGACTTTTGTATCTTTAAATGAGATTTCCAATATATTTCTTCAGAAGCAAATTTTCTATCACAGTTTTCGAACCAGAAGTTTTTATTTTGCTTCTTTTGTCCTTGACTGGATTCATTCTTCTACTTCCATTCATATGCACAAACAATAGTGGTCTTTTCCCATCCTTGAAATATCGAATTTACTGGTAGAGAACTTTCAAAAAAACATGATTGAATAGTGACTGCCTGTCTACATGTGAATTTAGATTACATTCAACCAAACAGAGTAGATGTTTATGCCTTTAATGAAATTAATTTAATCTTGCTGCTTTTTAAAAATGTAATCAAAGTCAATGTTCAAAAGATTCATATAAATAAAACTCATTATGTACTTCTTATTATAAATAAATGGTCTTAAGAAATACTTGAAAATTACCTACTTCAGTATTGGCTTTGCGTTAAACCTAATAATGTAATCAAAAGCAGGACGAAATGTAAGTTAAATATCAAACTTCTAATCCAAGTTTACAAAACTTAATTAACTCCAAAACATTATAAAATATTGTCACACTTCACTGTTATATACATGTATCCAAAACCATGTCACAAAAATAATTTAAACATTTAAATTATCTCATTTTCAGACTATACATTTACAGATATACACTCTATAACAAAAAAAAAAAAAAAAAAAAAAAAAAAAAAAAAAAAAAAAAAAAAACGCACTACGAAGGAGTCGTCCCATGAGGACAAAAATTGGTGGATAGGAAAATTATGTACAAAATAGAAAATGATTACAATTTCAGAAAAATTGAATGAGATATTTCAAAGTTATATAGTTACAAAGTAACGAGCTCAACAAGGTGTTGACTAACCTCTAGCCTGGGTGCAAGTTACCACATGACGTGGCATACAGTGTTAAAGCTCCCTGACGGTCTCCTGAGGTACTTCTTGCCAAATTTGCTCCAATTTCCGGGCTAGGTCATCAACATTCCCTAGTAGATGCAGTCCACTTCCCACCATATCTCAGAGATGCTCGATTGGAGAGAGATCTGGCTGACCAAGGAAGTATTTGACAAGCTGTAAGATAGCTCATAGCAACACGTGCCGTATGTGTTCTAGCATTATCTTGCTGAAAAATAAGGCCAGGGTACTGCAAAATTAACGGTAGCAAAACAGGTCTCAGAATATCGTTGACTTACCTCTGTGCTGTAATTGTGCCTCTAATGATGACAAAAGGGTCCGGCTATCAAGGCAAATGTCACCGCAGACCATAAATCCCAGTTCAGGGCCTGTGTGGCGTGCAGCAGAAAAGGCAGGATCGTATGCTGCTCTGGGCGTCTGTAGACACGTCTTCGATTATCGTCAGGACATATTTGGAAGCGAGATTCCTCACTAAACACTATACGTCCAACCTGATCGAGCCAAGCACCACTGTAATCTGGCTCGAGAGTGTGCAGGCGTGAATGGCAGGTGGCGTAACTGTCGGTAAGAACGTAGATTTTACTCTATCGGCCCTCTGTGAATGGTCATGGTGGACACTGGCATGCGGATCGCACGTCTGATGGTTGGTAACGGTGAATCAGGTGCTGTGACAGCTTATCTGACATCACCAAGTCCTCCCGATCTGCTGTGGCCCTAGGTCGGCTGCTACCATCATTGGGCTGAAATCTGCCATTGTCCACTTAATCTTCCCAATATCTTCTAATCGCCGAATCGGTTTGACCCATATGATTCTTCGATTTGCCCATCCTGCCTCTTTCAATCCAATGATACGAACTCTTTCAAACTCTGGCAGTTGCTGGTAATGAACTCGAATCCTACGGCGAGGCATTTTTTTCATTCGTCGAAAGGTATCCTAAATCGCAAAGCATGCGAAAATTTGACCATCAGATTGAGAATCGCTTCTTAAATATAACTGCTGAGTGCTCAGTTCCTATGTGCTGTAGCTCCCGCTATTCATTCATCAGATACCTAATTTAAATCATTTGCATGTCGGGTCCAAATGTCTGTGCATACGAAATTTCATTACAATCGGGTAATTCCTTCTTAATGTAATGACAACTTAATTAGATTGGTGCAAAGGGCAAATTTGCTTGCATTTATTAGTTAACACAATAATAATTTTAATGAAATGAATAAAACATTAAAATCTAAACTCAATATATATAAATCTCATTTAAATCCAGTATATCAATAGTAAAAAGATTACAAATGCATTTAATGCACCCAGAAGTGTATATGTTTTCTTTCAATGCTTACATTTATAATAATTTTAAGCACAATATAAATTAATTTGACTTAAAGGATCCTGAATCCTAATTCGAATTGCATATTTTAATATTAACGAACATAGAGGACCAAGAGGAAAGTATTGAAATTGTTTGACACAATAAATAGGAACTAGGGTTATTAAATTTAATAAGTTTAATGATGTATACAAGAGGGACTCATTAATTAAGGAACTTCTAAGAAATTTCAAATAATAATGTTAATTTAGTTGCTTAATAATAATGTTTATTTATTGATGCGAGAATAAAGGACTTCAGTGAAAGCATTAAAATTTAGATATATATTTTAATTAACAATTTAAGCATTGAAGATTTTACATTAATTTTATGGGTAATGTGCTGTTATTAGTTGTTTAAATTACTTACCTTTTGATAGAAGATAATTTTTTTTCTTGTTAAAAAGGCTCTAAACTTACATTCAACTTGTTAATTCTATCCAAAACAAAGAGATTCTTTTCAATGAACTAAATAATTTCTTTGAGATGATTTTATAATCTAGATATTTATTTTAACTAATAATTAAAGCATGAAAAAAGAATAATATTATCAATTGCATTTTGAGTTGTGTGTTTTGTTGCTTATATAACTTGTATTTTGTTTCCTTATGGTAATTAAAAGTTTTTATTTGGTAAAATTGTCTCTCATTAAAACTACAAATTTAAATTTTCAATATTTATGAACATATTTTTCTCGCCCTATATCTGCCTAGAGCAGATTTATACAACGAAACTTTAGTCTGTGGAATTGATCCGAAATTGTTTATCGTTTCTTATCGTTGTTTGTTTAAATCCGCTTTTCCCGAAACTCTACTTGTTATCTCGGTACAGACACATTTACGTTAGGAGAATTATAAGAAAAACAAACTATTTCATTTCCAATAGAAATCTTTTGACTCTATTCGGACGACTGCAATAGGCTAATAGTCTTAGTCGAGCTAGTAGTTGGCGTTGTTTCAATTCATTCATCGATTCGTGTTCTGATTCCTCTAAAAATGGATGCACGTTCAAAGTCTTCTTGTTGGCTTGGCGATAAAAGAGATGGAGTACCAGCTCAACTAACGTCCACGTCACTTGAGCATGATTTAAAATTTCAATGTTCGTTAAGAGAAATATTTAAGTATAATTCTTTAATTAATTTGGGATTTCTTTTTTAATTCTTATACTTTCTTTTAGGTATTTTTTCTTTTATTTTAAGCCGTATATTTATTTTTCTTTTTTTTTAAACCATATATTTATTTTTTCTGCGGGTCTTTGTATTGCTCTTGTTCTCTAGTTTATTGTGGTTGGACTTCACATAAATTTATTTGTATCATCTAATATATTTTCTTTCTAACTAATTTATGTATTATCCCTTATTGTTTCAAAGTTCATCATTCTCTGTAAATTCTTATGTAATATAAATAATGTATATTTGTGTGAATATAATCGTTTTTTTTTTCCCTTTTTCCGCGGTTTTTGTTTATTTGACTCACTGAATTAGTGAATCAATGCTTGCTTTTCTTCCAGATATTTGTCATGATTTTTATTTTGATCATTTACTGTCTAGATTTTCACAAATTTTCTATTTGGAAAAGTGTCGTAAACTTATAGTATAATGTAATATTATTGAGCATTTATTTATTTTTGTTTATCCTATATGGGAAGTTTTGTTGTGAAATTCGCCTTTACCTTTGAAAAATATTCAGATCATAATTTGTATAAAATTTAGCTTTGTATAAAGTTTATGATTTTATTATTTTATCTTCACAGAAAGTACGGTATTTTGTTTATCGTAATAAAACAAATTATGATTTATTTATAACATTTTCTTTATATGTAACAGTATATATAATGTAACTTATTCAAGTAAATTTGATAGTTTTTTGCTAAACGTTATTTTGTGATTCTCCCCTCGTTGTTGTAATGGTAGTTTATTCCCGGGAGACCGATTTAAGAGTTCTAATTCCTTTGGATAAGCTCTGTCTCCTTTCGTGATTGCCAATAGCCTTCGTGTTGCGTCTACGTTAGTAAGCAAACAATCAATTGATTCAATTTGGTGAACTAGAAGAATGTTAGAAGACTGCTTAGAAATGGACGGATTAATACATGTGCAACAATTAAGAATCATTTTCAGAGGATCGTGTTCAACGTTATATCAAATAAAAATAAATCACAATACTAAGCTTTTACTTCATTATGTTAGATTACATCTGAGACTTATATTTTCATGTTTTTTAACTATAATTTTCTTTTTAAAGCTAAATGTATTGATGCATTCACATTAATAAAATAAATTATACAAATTCTAAACATTTGATTACGATCCATTTTTAAATCATTACACCCCAAATATTAATACTTTTCTTAGAACAGTATAATAACAAAATTAATTGAAGTGGATGACATTTATTTAATAAATTACTTGCTTATTTATATGAATTCAAAAAAACTAATATTTATCTTTTTACATGTAATTTTATGTAGAATAATCATGTATTACCTAGTAGTTACATTCTCAATCAGATGTCTTTTATTTATATATAAGTCTGCTACGTGATTAACTCAAGTAAAATAAGTCATTACCCTCTTAATACCTATGCTTGAAGCTTTAAATCTCTAACAAAAATCAAGTACTTTGATACATCCTAAATGATTTTCATCTATTAAAGGGGAACTGAAGTCACCAAATTTAGGGGGAAAAATATTTTGAATTGACAAAAGTAATATACGGAGTAATTTATACCTAGAATCACAAAAAAAAAAAAAATTCAAAAAATTGCACTTGCAGAGTCATCTTTCTCTCTTTTTCTTTTATTCTATTCATTTTAAACCTTTTCAAGCATACACGTTAACTTTAATTAACTAGGATAGGAGAAATCTCTACCTAAATATTTTTCAATTTTTATATAACACTGTTTTTATTCCAAATATTTAATTTTATTAAAACCTGATTCAATTCTATTTTTTATGCAGAGTTTGAATTTTAAATCGTTTTATTTGGAATAATATTAACATCTTCAGTTTATGTTGAGAACAATATATCCTATAAGTATTTAGTGCCAAAAATTCAATGCTCGACAAACCAACATCTCTCTCTCTCTCTCTCTCTTGTCCAATTTCCTAACAAGAAACTTGGTACATTTCAAAGACTTCTTATTTTAATTGCATTTATTTTTCTCTAAAAATACGCCTTGATATTTAAAATTTCGTTTAGAAATCACAGTTTTGAAAAAAAAATTCTTTTCATTTTATATTAATGAGTTTTTCGCACTGTCTTTAAATTATTTTGGTACTTTATTTTTGAAAATTTCTTATCTAAAAGACCTAATGTAGTACTTTTTCAAAAAAAAAAATTCAATTTTTTTTGGTTCGATAAATAATCCTACCTGAAAGCTCTTGTGACAAAAGAATTATTTTTTGATTAAATATGAATAGATATTTTAAAATAATGGAAATTATAAAACAGTTTTGTATTATATAAGTTATGAAAACATTTTAATATTACCAGGGAAATTTTTTATACTATTTTGAAGGAAGGTTTTGCTTGTTTAAATATTTGTGATTTATCTTTATTTTGTATTCAGCATGCAGTTTTAAATTTATACTGCTGATCTAAATTGTTTAATTCATTTGAAAAATACCTTATGTTTACCTTAAAACAAACAAAACAAATAATCAACCGCTAGTGTTTAAAGATGAAACTATTACGCATGAATAAATCTCTTTTTTTGTATAACAAAACATTAACTGTAAATGTTTTTAAAGTAAATTATTGATAAAAAGAAATTCAATACACCAAAACCATTTTTCGCAACGTATTCAAGATCCGTCTTTTATAAATTATGATATAAAGATTCCAATGCTTCGAAAAGAGCTAAACTGATATTAAAAGTCTTTTGTGAGATTCCAGATTGTTTAAAATGCATCAATTCGATGTTTCGATGCTTTGTTAGGATGGTAAATTTTCTATTGTCTGCTAAAAGTCTGCAGAACTTATTTTCTGTTGTTATTTTTCTGTATAAGAGAAAAAAAAAGTTTTCTTCTTCTACACATTCAGAGAATTGGAAAAATACCTTTGTTATACTGAGAGAAATATTTGATATGTTGGCATTACAAATTTCTGCCTTGTTTATTAAGGGAAACAAAAGAAAACTGTTGAGAGACTTCTTTCCCCTTTAGGAACTGTAAAAGAATTTTCTTTTGCCTAACTAGAACAAATATTTGTAATAACTATTGATGATAGACTTTGAGAATGTATTGAATACTGACAATATAATTTAAGAATTTATATCACAACTTATTTCAAGATATATAACCTTATTTTTTTAGCGTTTTTCGAATAGATTTCTGTCTGTGATTGAAAAACTTCGTTCTATATAACGAAGAATATAGTATATTACTTAAAAGGCTATCATTTCTATATGTCTATATATATATAATGAATTCTTATATATAAATTTGGTATTCTAAATACCAATTATGATTTAGGATTGCTAAAGTAATACATAAAACAAAATGAAAGTATCAAAAACTGTTTAATCCTCTCGCACGAATTATGAAAAAAGTTTAAAAAAAACAATTCTATGAATTAATTTATCTAAATTCATGTTCTGAATTCTGTAAAAAGAATTATTTGTTCAGCTTAATCTCGTTAAGTAAAATTTAAGGAACCTCATATGAGGCTTCTACGTTTAAAAGGTTGCAAACATGCCTATTCAGAAAAATAGAAGGTAACAGACAGGTGACAAACTTAAGCTGATTTTTACATTTATTTTAATGTTTTAAAGGTTATTTCAGCAATTATTCCTTAATACAATGAAATTACAGATATATTAAAAAGATTATCTTGAGTTAAAAGCCTGAAAGCACTCAAGAAAATTACGTTTTCCATACATGGAGCACATATGAATCTAGTTTTCATGGGACACTGGGTAAGTGGCACTTGGCAGCTATTTCTCCTCAGTTTTAACCGGAGATGCTCGCCACCATCTCTTCTCAATTCAGCAGGAGATTGCTCTTTTAAGCGTTTCTTTCTTGCTGGATCTCGCAAAGCACTTGATCTGCCTTTATTTTTGCTCTGAGCCGAACTACCGTTATATATAAGAGAACTAGCAATGGATGATATAAATTCTAAGAAATCATTGAATTCATTTTCAGCATATAATTTCCATAAGAGTTAACCATTTACGAGACAAACAATTAGCATATGGTTAAAAATTTAGGAAGTACCACCGTTTATGTCGTAACATACGTTTATATAGACCTAATAATGAATCCATGAGATCTACTTCACCCATATTTTATTATATGTTTCGATGGCAACAGGTCTTGGAATTTCAATAACACGTTTTTCTTGTCCGCTTCAATGTTTCGCCGATCCTACAGGACTTTCTCAAAGAAATTTTGAGGCTACATGAACCGCTGAGCTGTCGAACCATCTTGTTATTGTTATGTTTTCCTTACTTGTGGTAAAGGAAAATGTGCCTCTTGGATCACGTCTCATTTCATTTATATGTTTCAATTTATTTGATACTTCTTATAATCTATTTGTACGTGTAGTTCCTGTTGAAAAAAAAAATTCGCTTCAACAAGTTTAATCAAAATAGGAGTTGTTATGAATAAATCGTAGAAAAGTACTTTGTGAATTTTATGCATTATAAGTAACAAAGCCTCAATATTTTAAATCATTGGTTTTTTTTTTAATTATTCTTGGAGCCTCATATGAGGTCCCGGTTAGCTAAAGGGTTAAAATATTAAATGCTGATTTATTTACTTCAATAGGAGCTATTACATCTACTAAATTAATCTATACGTATGTTCGTTTTATCTAATAGAACGAAATGTGCCTCTGTGAAATGTAACTTCTTATACCAAGGCTTTCGACGGAATATCAGTCTATATAAATAAAAATGTAAATGTTCAATCTCTGGAATTTCTTTCATGGCTTTTCTTTTCTTTTGACAATTGAATACGCGAGTTTTGCTTGAATACTCGCGTGCTCTTAAAATTTATTGTATACGTGTTACAACTGTAACATATGACAAGTAATATGAAAAAAATAAGTCAATTCCAACTTAGGTCAATAAAGAAAAAATTTATTTCAGTTACATTTTATTAAATTATTTGGCGGTACTTTGCCATATGTGGCTACCTTGGTCCACTTCGTGGACATAACGTTCAGCCAAAGAAAAATCGCCAAGTTTGGCAAATTTTGAAATCGAGCCAAGTGGTTCGGCTAAACTGCATTTTCACCAATTAAATTTAATTAAATGAATTAATATTTGAAAAAACTGTATTAACATCAAATGTCATCCACTACAAGTTTAAAGCAATATATTTGAACTTGAGTGGATGAATAAAAAGTATTTTATTAATGATTGAAAATTTGAACAATATATATAAAGAGAGTGTGAGCTATTAGTAGGAATTTAAAAACACGCTTTTTAAAATAAAACACAGTACCATCTATTGGATGTACGGATAAAAGCAACATAGGCTACACTAAATATTTTACGATTCCATTTCAATGTTTTCAATTCACAATCCTTTTATGATTTCCAAATTTCTAATTTCACGATTCTACTACATTGTTTCCATTTATATTGGAAAATTTAATTTTCATAGAGATCGATTTATTTTCATTTTGACTTAATTCGTGTGGCATTGCGTTAGAATTAAGCTGTGCCCTTTACCTTAGCGTTCATTTCGGAAATATAGTTTATTTCTCTTTTCATTTCGTTTTCTTAACCGATTTCTTTTTCAGTGCAATTAACGTGTAGAATTGATCTGTGTCATCTTACTGCCTGTGCATTGATTTTCATTCCATTTCAAATTATATCATGAAATTGTCTTCGGATTGATTTATTCCAGAGGATTGAAATATTTCGTTTTGTTATTGCGTTTGAATTGAGCATTATGTCGATTGATCTGTGTTTCAATATCATTATTTAGTATTTCTCAGTGAAACTGTCGGTAGAATTAAGCTGTGTCGATTGATTTTCATTTTAATTGAAAATATTTCGTGAAATTTTCTTCGGCGTGATTTGCCATAGCAGAAAATATTTTCTTGGAGTTCTTAACTCTTTTGCTCTTTTAATCCTATTCTTGCTGGGAAAAAAATCATTGGTGAGCTGAATTTCGGATCTACACTTTCCCAGGAGAAAAAAATCAAGTCAGTGGAGAATTTAAATTAAAATAATATACTACAAAAATTAAGTCGAGCAATACATTAAAACTAAGTATCTACTTGAATATCATAGAAGTTTAAGGAATATTATATAAATTAAAGTTTCAGAAGTTAGGAAAAAATTAAATAATGATATATTTTTGTCAATTGCTGGAATAATTTTATTTTTTTCTAAAAATTCATTTTTGGAAGGAGTTAAAGTCATGTGGCTGTTAATTTCGTTTGGGTGGATTTTAATTTAGGAGTAGGATTTAAATTTTATATAATGAATAGAAGATAATCATATTTATTAAAAGGAGCTATTGTTGTGAAGGTTGGGGGAGGTGGTGATCGATATTGATTGTCCAATTTGGTAGTAGTAAAGGAGAAAAGGATTCTTAGATAGGTAAAATGCTCGCTTCGTTTAAACCCAGAGTTTGAGTTCTGATTGATCAGTAGGAGTGATTTCTTTGTGTTAGGGAAGGTGCTGGGGATCTTGGAGAGATTTTCTTGGTTTTGATGAATTTTAAGTTTTAAAAAATTTAATTTAATCAAGTAGGATTTTGCAGAGTCTGTAAGAATGATTTGTTCGAGCGGGTTTAAATATTTTTTTATCTCATTATGTTGGAATTACGCCGTGACGATTGATCTGCGTTTGACTAAAATATTTCATTAATTTATTTTTTTGTTTTTGTTTTTTAGTTCCCATTGCTTCCATTTTTAATGTTATGCAATCTTATATGTTTTTGTTATAACTTTCTTGTTTTTCAGAGCAATCGATCTGCTTTAGTTCATTAAAACAATGCCTCTCAGAAGATCAAATTTAGTTCGTCCTACTCACGGAGTGGAGGCAGTGGGACGAATAATTGCAAATCAGACTGAGGATGAACGGGCATCAGTGAATGAGAAGGGCAAACAGACAAAGAATAGCTCAAATTCGTGCTGAGGAAGCAGCAGAGCGACGTAGAACGAGGCGTGAGGATGCACGGTTGTGAGAACTGAAATCTCGTCCTGCAGCTGTTTCGTTCTCAAAAAGGTTCAAAAAACTTTTTTATTATTTCTATACAAAAGTCAGAAATTTAAGTTTGCATTTATTATTTTAATCTGTACAACTCCATCTCTTTTTTTTCATACACAAGTACGATTATGCTTAACCGATGTTATTTTATTCATAAAGAACATTTTTTAATACAGAGTTCCTCTTTCAATTCATTTAGAAATCCTCCGGAGCGTTTCTTTTAAATCGAAAGCCAGTACCATGCATTTTCTCAAATATCGAAGGAAACATAATCCACAGCGGAATAACGTTACAGTTCGGTAAGCAGATTTAGAGTGGTTTTTCCATTTTGCAAAACCTCTTTCACCCATCATTCAAGAAATCCACAAAAAATATTTATTATTATTTTATTTCTTTTATTATTGTTCGCATTTCTTTTATGAATTTATGATAGTTCCCGACCCAGTAAACATATGAAGCGAATGAGATGAAAGGATATTCTTTATTTCAGTCGTTTACATCGATGGTGGTATTGTATTTGGAAAGAAGAATAACATTCTCGGAGGCTTATTTTCTATTTATGTAAGCCAGTAAATTCTTTTTTTAATGCAGAGAGAATCTGCGAATATTTTTCTTTATGTTACCATACCATAATATGTAAGCGTCTTACTGTTATCAGTTAGCATTTATGAAAAGGTGAAAGCAATTATAATCATGTATGTATTCAGATAATTAAGAAATACTCGTATAAATACTATGAGGCCCCATAAACACTCAGTTCAATAACACGCGAGTTTGCTTTACATGCGGTTTTTCTATGGCTCCATAAGCAATCGTTTGTGATAAAACTCCTAGACATTGTGGAGTCATAATTTTCGTTTCTCGTTTGATAAAATCCAAATTCTTTTGTTCGGATGATGATAGAATATTTTAAGACCATGTATAAATACTTTTTTTTTATTTCAATTTTATATATATGAATCGCCATTTTAAAGAAAGTGAACTACTCAATTTCGGATTTTCTTGTAAGATATTATTTTCATGATTTCATGATCAGCAAGATTAGCTGCTCGCTCATTATTTTTTACATTTCAAATTTTAAGAACTGTGTGTGTGTTATAAAGTTTTTTTTTTCCTTTTGTAAATAATTTCCGTAATATTTAAAAATTATGTCGAAATGATGTAAAAGTAATCAAAATGCTTATTCAATAGATGGACAATTCAATATTATAAAACAATCACGAAATAGGCAAGATAAACCGAAATCGACAGAGAAAATCTACCTGAGCTTGAAATACGTGGATGGTTATAAAAATTATGTTTCGCTTTACATTAATGCGTAGTAACTATGGACTCGGTCTACTACGTGTTAATGAATCAAACTGTAACAAAAAATATCCCTTCAAAAATGTAATAATGGAGTAAGTCTTAAGAGAAGTGTTATCAATTATTTCTCTATCAAATAAAAACAAGCGTCAGGATTTTTTCATTATTTATGTAATTGTTAGACATTATATAAAATAATTCTAAAGATACATATCTGTTTACTTCGAGTGAAGAAGATAGTTATAAGAAAGTTAAGTTTTAATAGCTGAAATTCCTACCTAAGCTCAAGTCAATAGTCTTAACCCGTTCGCTCCCAGGGTATCACATGTGATACGCTCGCGTTTGCTCTCCTGTGCCCAGCGTATCACATTTGATACACTCCGTGAGTGTCTTCTGCCGCCCAACGTATCAATAGAGATACGCTTGATGAGAAAGATTTATTTGATTTTTTTCATTTTAATATATGGCGTTACAATACCTCGAAATCTACATAGATAAGTTATTTGGAGTGTTGACATTGATGATAGTGGCTTGGATTTCAATTCTGGCTATCAGGAGGTGGGTAATTGTTAAAAGCACGTGTTGCGGCGTGGCTCTTTAAATGTAATGGCATGATTTAAAGGGTGCACTTGTTTTTTAATTGCTTTTTTCTTTCTTGCTTACTTCTTAGAATTTCGAATGGGAATTTATGGATGTTTATGGGGTTTAGGGCTTTTGGTAGCAGATGCACACAGTGGTTCGTTTTATTCGGTTGGTTTTTATTTGCAGCGACAGTCATGACGAAAAGAAAGTATTTATCTGATACTGAGATTTGCGAACTAATGAATGAATCTGACAGTAATGTTAGTGAAAGTAATCCAAATCTGTACATAGACATTAAAGTAGGAAAAAAAGGACGAAAAAGATGTAATCTTTGTTCAAAATCTTGCTTGACGCGTAAAAATATGTGTGTAAGACATGTGACATTGGACTATGCATTGAATTTTCTTTTTATAAATATACCAGGCAGAAAAATATGATTTAATTTATATATATATATATCCCATGTAATGATACATCTTTACACCATGAAATTTATGTAACAAATGTAAATATATTTTGTATTTTCGTAAAAGATATGATTTTTACTTAATTATTTTATGTAAAAAACATACAATTTTCTTTTAAATCTTTTTTTCTTTCGTATATATTAAGTTTAATGCATTTTAAATAATATATGTAAAAACCAAAATATTTTAATGAATAACCGATTTTAGAGGAATTTTTTTCACAAATTAGGCTTAATATCTAAAATCGTCTGGGCACAGCGTGACACTCCGAGGTAAGAAGCCGCGGGTCCAGAGAAGCATTCCTTTTTTCTGCCTCCAGTAGAGAAAGGGCTATATTGATCCTGTGAAAGGTACCCAGGTATGCGATGAATACTAAAATACCGAATTTAAGGTTCTTTCTTTTTGAAATGCATATCTTTTAAATTATTTGTGAACCAAAGATTTTTGTGTGCCTAATAATATAGTTTTAATCATTGTATAAGATTATGAAATTAATTTTTTAGTCAAAATATTTTCATAGTTGAGTTTGAACATGATTTTGCAGATCATGTAATACACTCAAAGATCAACACGGGCCAAGTTAGTGTGCTTTAAGTTAAAGTAAGTGCTTTAAACTTAAGGGCCATAAGAAAAGGTCGAAATATAAAAATAATTTTCATAGTAAGAAAGTTAATTTAGAAAAGTAAGTAGAGGAAAAAACACAAGAATATTGATAACTTCCATACCCCTTTTTTTCTGATACTCGATATCTTTTCTCTGCTACCTTCTTTTCGAATGCAGGTGAAATTTAATTTGCAACTGATTACTTTCAAAACTGAACCAAATGTATTTATCAAAAATTCTATATCTGTTAGGAGAATTATTTCCTTTCAAAAAGGAAAATAATTGCTCATACTAATAAGTACACTTCCAAGCAAAAAATTTATCTCATATTTAAGTTTTCAAGTGTTTTCAAACCTAGAAGTTAAATATTTGTTAAGAATTCCGGAACACCACCTTCACTGAGTTTTACCTTTAATTCGGATTGCCATTGCCTATCAGTTATTTCCATTTGATTATGATTCTATATCCATTGAATATATTGAATAGAACAATAAAAACTTATTTTTCTATAATTTAAAATTGGTAGATCTTGCTTCGGAATTATTTTTAAAACTTGATACTTTTTAGGTTTATTTTCTTAAATTTCCCTCAAATTTTTTTTAAACATTTTCGATGTCGAAAAGTGTGTTAAATTTTTATTTCTTTAAGTATTTTTCCCATAGAACTAATTTACATTTGAATTATTTCGCTTGATCACTAATGTTCGTATTGAACGGTATTTTTCTTACAATATACATATATTCACATACACAAATTTTAATAATGTAAGAGTTTTATTATATCGACCATGAAAAATAAATATTCTAACCATACTGTTTCAAAAAACAAGCTTCTACCTTGATTTTAACTGATTAGGAAGTGACATATTTCTTATTTCAAATAACAGAATTCTTAATGAACTTTAGAATAGGATAGCCGACGTACATCGATATAGTATGAAATACTGGAGTAATCAGTGTTAGATTCACTTATGAATCCAAAGAACTGACGCTGATTTAACCCTATACATTTTACGAAATTAATGATTCTTAATAGTTGTTATCACGATTTTTCTGTTTATCAAACTCTCACATAATATTTCTTGATGTATATTGCAATGCGAATAATGAATAGGGTATCCAACATAAATTTCCTTTTTTTTTTTGCTCAATTCAAGGAAATCCCCGCCTTTTCCGGTTATCGAAGGAGCTCCATCTGTAGTTACTGAAATTAATTTTGACAGAAATAACTTTTATTTTTGCAGAAGGTCAAAAACACTAAATATATCTTGTCCTGTGCAATTGTCAAGCTTCTATTCTAATTCAAACAATTCCTAAAAATGCTAAATTCCATCTCGTATGCGAGTAAAAATATAATTAAATGAGTTACACCCCCAATGTTCGTACTCTCATCACCGGCAGTGGGAAAAAGCTTCAATGCAGATGTATTTTGCTTTTAACTATTATTTTAAATTATCGGTCCCATCAGCAACTCTTTCCGTAACTATATTTCGAGGTAAACAATTGCTTAAACGCTCTCACATTTCCTGAACAAATAGCTTTTGCAGATCTGATTAGACACACACAATCCTTTATAAATTCATTTTCAATAAAAGGTTTCAAGTGTTAAGCTATCAACTCTGACAAAACATAGCATGAATACACCACCTAATTACTTTTCTGCGTTGCTTCAGAAAACATGTACTATTGTTTTTGCAGTCTCAGCTCGTTCTCTTTCAATTTTTCTAATCTCAGTAATTTCTCGTTATTACAAGTCTCTTATAATGATTTTATGTCGTTCATAAAGACGACCTAGTTTGTTCAATTTTAGTACAATAATAACAGTGTGATAAATCGCAGATTATTTTATTACTTATTTCACAGAAAAAAACTCCATTTCTCTAGTTCCTTAAAAATTTCGATTTTCGTCTGCAATATTTTATTTATTTGTATAACCACTTGGTTTTGATATAGATGAGCTAACAAAAAATTAATAGTTGTTAACCATTTTCACTAATAAAACTTATAGCCAATATGTAAGCTTTTCATAACATTCTCTCTTCATAACCCCATTAATTTTTTTTTTTTTTTTTTGGATTCGTGAATGATACCAAAAAATAAAATCGTTGCTTTACATTTCTAAAATTATACCATTAACTATTTCAGGTAACACAAGCTGCTAAGTCTGAGCTCCACAAATAGTGTTTGACTTTGGGCAATTCGCGGTTTCAATTCACTAACCTTAGGGACTTTTAATTAAGATTGATTGATTTTGCTAAACACCCTTTGCCCAACCAAAAATGAAAAGTGAATATGTAGATAGAAAGCAGGTAGAAATGAAGTGAAGCGGGAGAATTAGGAAATATATATCCGACGAAAAGTCACGATAGAAAGGCTGAAGGAGAAGTAGAAAGAGAGGTTGAAGGAGGAGTTGAAAAGAGAGGTTGAAATAGGTGATTGGATTACAGGTGTAGAGTTTCAGGAGATTTAGTTATTCCAGAGTGCTACATTTGTTCCAGAGCCTGAGTTGCAGTCGCGGAAGGCTTAGTGGTAAGAGTCTGTTAGATTACTATTAGTGGGTTGAATTTGGTTAATAGAAATCTTCCCCAGGAGAGCATAAATAGTTGTTGTTATAGTAAATAGAAGTTAATAAACTCCGTAAATATTGTTCTACTGTCTCTTTGATTGACATATTTTGTCTTAGTGTTAAATAATTGAGTTAGCTATGGCACAAGAGGCAGCCCGGAACGTGCAGGCGTTACAGTGTTTTTGTGAAAGAATAAATATCTCGCATGAAAAAATTATATTCCCCTAAATACCAGCGTCCTTGGAAGATCAATCCTATTGGATGATACGAAATTTATTGCTCTCGGTAAATTCATCAAGTTACTCTGTTTATCTTTTCCAGAGACAAAACATGTTTTTGAATTTAAAATTTTACTATCATTATTCACAATTTCCTGACACATATTAATCTGGGATTCAAGTTTAATAATCTGCTCTTTCCATCCCCAAAATGTAAAAAGCACTTAAATCTGAAGAATTACAACTTGTATATATCATCAATTTTTATTTTGTAAGCTGTCATAGGAAAGATTATTTATATTTTAGACCGTATAGTATATTTTGTCGGTTTACTTTGGTGATATGAGATACACAATATTTTCGTTCCGTATTATATCTAACTGAATGGGCCATATGTTTGGCACCCTTTGAATAAACATATTTGTATTTAGGTACACTTTAAAAAATCATTACGCTGTATAGTTTCAAATCTTTTTTAATGTTCTTATAAAGGATATATGCGCATATAGTGATCCTAAAATATTTTTCTCTAAGTAATGTTAAAATTAGTATATATACATGAATAAAAAGTAGAACAATAAAATTTCCAAAATTAAAATATTTCGATAACTTTTTCAAAGAAATATTGAAGTGATTTTATAAAAATGTCGATTCTCTGTTTTTTTGTAAGGTCTTATACATGAGGCGTAAAATATTTAATATATTTAATGATTCCATTTTTCTGATTTAGTAATGTATGTTTTAAAGCTATTTGTCATTTGTCTAAAATATAATAAATACTTTTGATATTTAGGTGTCAAAAAGTGTGTCAAACATACACAATAAGATAATTATATCAAATAAGTCATCCAATATATTTGATACACATATTACAGAAATAGAAACTTGGAACTTGTTTAACTTACATATAACTATTTTTTCTTAAAACACATATATTAATATGCTGCCTTTGAAGTACATATAATATTAAATACTTCTCTTTTGGTATTAATTAATATGACAGAAATTTTCTCTTTGTTCTAGCAATTTAAAATTATGTTTCTCCAGCACTTGTATTAGGCAAAAAGTTTAAAACAGTTTTAGATTTTGAGAGGCAAATAAAAAAAATCCTTTGAGATGAAAAACCTTTGTTTTCATTATGGTTGCAAGAAAAATTTTCTTTCAAAAAAATTAATACATAACAGAAAAAGGACGTTTTTACAGAAAAATATTTCGAATGTCTTTTTGCCGGAGAAAACAAAGAGCTCAACTTAAATGAAGTATGAATTTCAAATGTAAAATTTATGTTTAATTTTTTCCAATAATGTTGATTTAGTTAGTTTTAACATAACACATACTCAAGTAAAACTACTTCTCTCATTCAGACGAATTTGTTCTTCATTGTAGAATGTACTAAATGTATTTGGAATTTTAATTGCGCTTCTTTAAAGTAAACATTTATTTAGCTTTGTAACTATTACTTTTTTCTTTCGTTTTTTTTTTATTCTGGAAAGTAAAAATATCTATTCAAATATTTGCCCATTTTACTTTCATTTTCGTACTTTCTTTCGTACTTCATGTGTACTTTCGTTCACAACTGCATGATTTATCATGTGAATACGTATTTAGGAATTTTAAAAAAAATATGTGAAAAATATTTATTAAAAAGAACTCCCCCTGAATAAATGAAAGTTGATGAATAAGTTATCCTGTGTACTTTCATTTTAGATTTACGGTGAATAATCAAAATGAAAATGTTAATAAAAACCTTTAATGAACGGTTGAATATTAACAGCATTTAAACTATCAGAGGGTTTCTTGTTTAAATACATGAAGCTATCTTAGGGAATTTAAAATATTATTGTATGTAATAATCAAGAAATGAAGAAGAAGCATTGTTTATTTTTTTTCTTTTCAGAAAAATAAAGTAACTTCCTTTTGCTAATGTTTGAGTAACTAAAGAAAATATTTGACTCTTCATTTAATTAATGTGAAAAATCGATGATCCATTTTCATGATTAAAATGTATTTTCTTTAGGTTGGCTCTTTAATACTTTAGAAGTCACCTTCGTGTCATTTTCTTTCCAATGAAACGTATTTAATACGCTTGAATCCTTTTATTTTTCAAATGTTAACTTTTATAGGACATAAAAGAAATTAAATAACTATTGTTTTATACAAGGAATAATAATAACATGGTTACAAAATTATATTTTATGTTAAGCCCTTAGCTCTCAGAATAGTATTTTTTCTATCTTTTTTAAATAATTATAATAAAAAAACAGTTAAATTTAAGATATATAGAATAATGAAGGAATTCTATTTGTATTCCAAATGTCTATATTAAATCACATGAATTATGATATTACTTAACCCGCTCAATTTAATGATTCTCTTAATGATTCTAATATCTTCGTAGTCTTTTTACAAACTATTAGTCCACGTTTTATTAGATGCTGAAACGGTGGTATTTTATTTATTGTTTTTCACGCATAGCAAAACTCCACTTATCAATTTTCACCTCCGTAAAATGAATTTGATAGCACTAATTATAACATGGAATAAAACCAAATATATTTCTATTTCCTTCATACACCTCTAAAATGCATAAATTATTTTGTTCCAAATCTGCAAAATATCTCGATTCTTAAAAAATTATTAAAACACTTAAATTTTAGATTTTATGTTTATACGCTTATCAGATAATTTTACAGTGTGTGATCTAATAACATATTTAATAAAATACTATGTAACTATGAAAATAATAATATTTTGATTATTTCTTTGTATGTAAATTACTCCCTTTTCACATAAACTTCTTTTAAATATTATTTTTTTTTGTATTCACATCCGAAGATTCTCATAGATCCAGCTTAATGTTATTTTTAAATTTAACATCATACTTGGAGAAATTCATACAATAATAAAAATATTTGGACTACGAGAAAAGTGTGTTCTTTATATCTCAAATTTCTCTGAATGTAATATTGTTAATAATAAATATGTAAAAAAATATCCTGATCTCAAATTTTAAATTCTTCACAATTCTAGCATTTCTTTAATCACAGAAAAGAATTCTGTGAAGTTAGGCATTGCCTACTTCTCTTGTGCAATATTCCCACTCTTAATATATTAGTCAAAACGGCCAAATCTCACCAAGACAATTTCGAGAACAAGACAGAATCTATTTACTTTCACTGAATATCTAAGTGATCGCCTCTATTCTAGACCAACTTAAATTCTAACGATCCTAAATTATGGCCTCTAAATAAGAAAACCCGAATTCACCAGTCCACTTCTGTTCTTATCCTCACACCGTCTTCAATAGTAAAAGTAGTTGGAATACTTCGGAACCACTTCAATCCCAAAAAAATTAACAGAAGAATTTCACCCATCAACAAATCTCTAATCGTCTACCTCCGCCTCTTCACTCATGTCAATTTATATCTTAATATTCCAAGCTCTCTCACCTTATCATCTTCATCTTAGTTTTACTCCAACGAAGTTTATTTGGGCTCTGAAGAAATAGAATTCTTATGCACTCACAAATTGATAAAAGTCTGAGGCTAAACGAAGAGATGTCTATGAACAGACAAGTGTCAAAACCTCAATCAAAGACTACCATGATGTTTCAACCAACTGGTAAAAAGAAAATCAGCTTACTTAATCCTCATACTCCTCCTTTTATTTTTGCATTCAGATATGTACATATCCAATTTCATTCTGACCTTGGCACATGTTATTCAAACCATTCTAATTTAATCATGTTTAATTTTCAAGGCAAGGAGTTGAAATCTGTATGCAATTCAAATTAGTAAAAAGTTATTGAAGAGAAAAATTACATAAGTTACTAAGCTATTGAAGAGAAAATTCGAATATATACAAGTCTCCATCTTGAATTAAAATATCTCATTGGTGTAGAGGTAATTTATATTTAATTTCAGTTGAAGAATCTTCAGTTTTTTTTTTATTACTTAAAAAACATTTTAGCCTTGTATTATGAGTTTAATGAGAACAGTCAACATTTTTTTTGTTGTTCATTCATACGATTTTATTGAATAAACAATACTCTTGAAAATATAAGAATCCATGTAATTGATATATGCTATTTTAATATTTTATTAATATAAATTCGACGTATATGGAATTACATCAACTAGAAAGATTAAAAATAGTTCTCACTTCACTGAATGCTTTGTAACTATCTCATATATATATATAGTTTTCATTATTCGTCAGTTAGAACGAAATACTTGTGAATAAAAAAAATCTTCAAGTCAAAAATTTATACTGTTGTAATGATTTTTATGATTTCAAAAGCATTTTAATCAATTAACTTTTGATGAATAACTAACAAAGAGTTTTTTAAAAAATAAAAGTTTTTATTTATTAATATTTTTTATGTTACATGAATATCTTCAAGTCAGAAAAATCAAATATATATTTATATATTATCTTGTTACACTTTGTTAATCCGTAATGAAAATTATTATTATATTTAAAAAATTTAAAAAACTCTTTATCCATCAGGAAGATAAAATAAAAAGAAGTTTCAACTCTTTCCTAGTTCAAAAAAAAATATAATTAAATTCTGAAAAAAAAAATTAAAATAATAACTTCAAATTATTCTATATTGTGTTAATTGTTAAAATAGAATGATAATATCCATTTTTCATTTCGTTTTGTTAATTCATTCCTCTTATACAACACACGTTAAATTAATAACATTCTATGAAATTGTATAATCTCAGTTCTCATGACTCCTTATTTGATGCACACTAATCCTTTTTCTTCTCTTTTGCTTTTTAGAAACCTTATTCTTTATAAGGCATCAAGCTCAAATCAGATTCACTGAAAAGTTTGCAGACACTGAGTTCTGACAATGACCACTAGGCTACCGACCACAAGTAAAAAATAAGGACAAGACCAAAGAAAAATTAGTTTTTTAAAAAATAAGGATTAAAATCGAACCCGTCAAAAAAGAGAAAAATGTATTACAATTAGATTAATTGATTTCAAAATCCAGATGAATAAATGTAGAAGATAGAGGTGGTAGTGTTCGAACTAGAGCTACAGCAGATCGAGAGGATGCACGATTGACAGATCACTCTGTCATTCCGGATTCATCTCCTTGAGCTCGTTGTTACAACCATCAGACGGTAAACCACTTTCATGACCACAAGTGTCCACACACTACCATTCACGCACGGCTGATAGAGCCGCACACGCGTGCTGAACGATACGTCACTTGCTACCACGCTTCGTACATACAGCCAGATTATAGTGGAAGCTTTGGCCCGAGCAGGTTGGAATGATGCTGACCGGGATGTATAGTGCTTAGCGACGAATCCGCTTTAATTGTATCCCGACTCCATCACCGAAGAGCGTCTGGAGAGTCAGTATAGTGCCGATCCTGCTTTACTATTTCAAGCCACACAGGCCCTCAACCAGGAGTTATTGATTTTGTGGCGGCTGCCTACGCTCTCATCTTTGACGTCGCTTTTGACTGGGAGCTGCAAGCTGATTTGCAGAAAAGGAAGGAGCGACCTTTGCCTCGCACACACTTGCTTCGCATATTCCAGACCTCGTGAAGGTCGCGTTTTGAAAAGCTATGTTTGTTTTGAAAATAAATTTGTTAGTTCCGAAGCAATAACAA
>BMAW01095727.1:80383-118069 GCA_019974015.1 Nephila pilipes
CAATTCACTGATAATATTAATGAATTGGATTTTATAGTTCTAGAGAATATTCTAGATTATTATATTAACACTTTTAACAGGATAAAAAATAAAGCAGACTAAATTTATTAAAGCCCATCAAAATTTAGGGGTAAAATAAAACGTACTTTAATTTCCTCACTTCAAACTACTTAAAAGGCTAATTCACATAAAAATAAAAATAATTTTTAAGAATACTGCATATCAAAAAATGATGTTGCAAATGAAAGAAAAAATAATAGAAATAATTAAAAATGCAAAATATAACATATAAGAGATTTAGCTACCCAAGGAGCGCGTTTTTATAATTATAAATAAATTACTCAATTAAATATAAGAATTAAAATAAACAGTGAAATATCTAGAAATGGACAATCGTACATATTTCCATAGTTAATTTTAAAGCAAAGGATAAATTATTGTAATAAAAATTAAAGCTAAAGGTTCACACATAAAACTTCTGGAACGTTTGTAAGCGAAACTTGAATTGTTTCTGAATTCTGTCAAATGTTATTTTTTGCTATATTTGACTTAGTGTTTTATATTGTAGAGCATCGTAACCCGGGAAGGTATTATGAATAACCATTTTATATGTATATATATATATATGTGTGTGTGTATGTATATCTCTATATAACAGGTAAATTGAAATGTCCCCGGCCTGATACATAGATGGCGCTACTAGAATTAAATCCATATGTTTTTTAGTTAGCCCTAACCCTCAAAAGATGCGTGTATAAATTTGATAGCTGTCGAATCATTAGTTTGTGAATTATAGCATTTTGAGTGAAGCAACTTTTGTTATTGTGAAAAAAATGGATAAAAAGGAATTTCGCGTGTTGATAAAATATTACTTTTTGAAGGGAAAAAATACAGTTGAAGCAAAAACTTGGCTTGATGCCGAGTTTCCGGACACTGCCCCAGGAAAATCTAATGCTAACTTTAGACGTGGTGAAATGAGCACCGAAGACGGTGAACGCTGTGGGCGCCCAAAAGAGATTGTTACCGACGAAAACATTAAAAAAATCCACAAAATGATTTTGAATGACCATTAATTGAAATTGAATGAAATAGCAGATACTCTAAAGATATCAACTGAACGTGTACATCATATCATTCACGAATATTTGGGTATGAGAAAGCTCTGTGCAAAGTGGGTGCCGCGCGAGCTCACTTTTGACCAAAAACAACGACGAGTTCATGATTCGGAGCAGTGTTTGAAGATGATCAAGTGTAATAAACCCGAGTTTTTGCGTCGATATGTGACAATGGATGAAACATGTCTCCATCATTTCACTCCGAAGTCCAATCGACAGTCATCCGAGTGGACTGCACACGATGAACCCGCTCCAAAGCGTGGGAAAACGCAACAGTCGGCTGGCAAGGTGATGGCGTCTGTATTTTGGGATGCGCATGGAATAATTCTCATTGTCTACCTTGAAAAAGCAAGGACCATCTATAGCGATTATTACATAGCGTTATTGGACCGTTTGAAGGACGAAATCACCGAAACACTGCCGCATTTGAAGAAAAAGAAAGTGCTCCAAGACAATGCACCGTGTCACAAGTCAGTGAAAACGATGGCAAAAATCCATGAATTGGGTTTCGAATTGCTTCCTCATCCCCCGTATTCTCCAGATCTGTCCCCCAGCGACTATTTCCTGTTGTCAGATTTCAAAAGAATGCTCTCTGGGAAGAAATTTTCGTCGAATGAAGAGGTGATCACCGAAACTGAGGCCTATTTTGAAGCAAAGGACAAATCGTACTACAAATATGGTATCGAAAAGTTAGAGGGTCGCTATAATCAGTGTATCACCCTTGAGGGGAATTATGTTGAATAAAAAAAACTAATTTTGCCAAAAAAATGTGTTTTACTATGGTAGGCCGGGGACTTTGCAATTGACCTGTTATACAAGCAAAATACCTCTGACTGACTTATCAGGAGATCTCAAAGACTATACAACCGATTGACTTGAAATTTAGCACAGTTACTCATTTTGCGATACAGACGCTTACAAAAACGCATTTTACGGAAGTTTTATCCAAAATGTAATTTTCATTCGTTAATCTACTCTTATCCGTTGGTTATGTACTTTTAGCTACTTTATCGCCAAAAATGATAAGACTGACGCCAAACGGAATATATTTTTTTATATGTATACTGTGTATTGTCACCAACTAAGTTTACTTGGTGAGATTTGCGCATGCGGAATGGAAAAATACCAAATAATTATATATTGAAGCGCTGATGGAGGATTGGCAAGATTTTGGCGAAGGGGCTCTTTATGTGATATTCCGTGCATGTCGAAAATAGGAAACGTACATATTTAGCAACAAATAAATCAATTTGGAATCTCGCGATTGGTGAAAGTGTAGTTTAGCTCCAAAATTTACCGGGAGTTTGAAAAATATTAAAATGGCGACTTCTTACGGAGTAACGCACACATAAAATAATGTTCGTTTATTTGAGAACCGCGCTACATGCATGAACGAAATCAAGACGCTATGACATACGTAAGACATTTTAGACGTCCCAACATTCACGACATTTTTTTAAATCACTTGTAATCACTTGTAATCCTAAATGTTCAGAAATGAAAGATATCTTGAGGCAAGGACAAAAATCTTATGATAGACACGATGACATTGCGAGGGTATTTCATTTGAAAGCTAAGCACATGATGAACCATCTGACAAAAGGTCGCATCTTTGACAATACTAGGTGTGACATGTATATGGTGGAATGAATTTTATCCATATTATATATATATGTGGGGTGGCGTTTTACTAATTTTTTTTATTTTTCTCACATATTTGAAAGTCGTGGACAACCATTATGACAGACAATAAATTTCTTAAAATTTTAAATTAAAAATTATTAATTAAAAATTATATATTAAAAATTAATACTTAATTATATACTTAAAATTAAAAATTATATATATATATATATATATATATATATATATATATATATTACATTTATTACATATATATACACCTAACTCTTCTTTTTTAAACGGAAGATATGTTTCTAAGAAAAATTTGCAAAATAAAAATTCATTTAAAAAGGTACATGCGAGATATGGTAAATTTGGGGATATGTTCCACAACTTAAAAAATCGTGTAAGTTAAATGAACTTCAAACATTTTCCAAAAACCCTTACAAAAACTTTCTAATGAAATCCATGTTTCATATTTATAAAATAGAAATAATTCATTTTTATTTAAAAGATATTAAAATTAATGTACTGTGAAAATTAAGTCTATATGTACATACAACATATAAAAATTTATATTTAAATTTGGAATAAAATTATTCACTAACAACTATCCATCGCTACTTGATAACAAGAGAGCACGTTTATCTCGAACTGGATCAAAAAATTTATCATCGGAAGATGAGCCAGTTATGTCCTGCACAACTTTCGACTTTGATTCAAATGAAGAATTTCGTTATTAACGGTTTCTGTTGGGTTTTGTTGTTGTTACAAAATTTAATTTTAAAGGAAGGAAGTTTTTTCGTTTCTAAAGTTGCTTATATTATTCTTGATATTATGCTACTCAAAACTTTACGTTGAAATTTTAATACACACTCTACGTCAGGATCAAGAGTAAGGAAATGATCCATGCTTGTAGCAAATTTCAAGTCTTCGCGAATTAAATGAGCTATTAATAGCTGAGCTTCAACTTCGACTTTGTCATTATGAACTTCATTATTATCATAAACTGCCTAAAATTCATTTAAATCGTCCTCATCCAAAAGACTTTCTGGCATCAATTCTTCAATGTCAGCCGTTTGCATTATGTTAAAACCTTCGGCACCAATTGCATTAGATAGATTTATAATTTCAGAACTCACATAATTTTTTAACTACGAAATTTCAACTTTTGACGCAAGTTTTCAAAATTGTTTTCCAACAAGCATTTATGGTCGATTGGCACAACTGTTTGATGGCAAAAGAGGCATGTGTAAGCAATCTATAATCGTAAACTTTCTGCATGCTTCCACAGCAGTCAAATTTCTTTCTTCCACTGAATCTAAAATATATTTAAAAATTTGCTTTATGTAGTGCGTTTTAAATGCTACTATAATAACCTGATCAAGTGAATTAATCAAAGAGGCGGCATTAAGCGGTAAAAACAGCATTTGAATATTTGGAGAAAAAAAATTGGGGATACGTGTTAGAACAAAAAATTATTGTAAAAAAGAATATTGATGAACATTGTTATATTAAAATGCTATAAAAAAAGAATTGGTTGTGTATGAACTTTGCGCAATTCCACAATAGCTAAAATAAGAGGAAATCACAATCTTTTTGACATTTGGAAAAAAAATGAACCCCATCCTTCTGAATGAAGCGTCTTCACTCAGCGTTAATCCCGGGCAACGGCGGATACTTCAAATAGCTCTAAAAGTTTACTTGTGAAAATTTTCTGCCCGCGTTAGCTTATTGTTTATGTCTCGAATTTGCGCGTTTTTTCCGTCAAGTCGTGAGTACGAACCCTGATGCCACTAACCATCTGAACAGCTGGTGTACGCACGAAAAATCTCGTCGAGGTATCAGGTTCTCCAATGGCATTGTGTGGCAGTTGTTGAGGAAGTTTCCAGCATCATCCTCGGCACTTGTCCTAGGTTCAAAATTACGAGGTCCGTCTTCTATTACTCTAGTGTTTCTTCTCAGTGCGATATTAATAAGCAATCTCTCATTGAAAATTTTGTCTTACCAAGTAGTACCCTTATGTTTAAATAATTTTATATGCGAAATGCAGAAATGTACGACATAGAGTAAACTAACGAAATGTATTGCTGTAATAAATTTCAAAATATGCTTATTACTTGCATTATTTACAATGGAGTAAAAAATAAAGCTTTCAATTTAAAGGGTGTAATTAAGCTGATGTTTATGACAACTGTAATGTTGATAAATTTTGTTTAATTTCTTAAAAGCTTAATTTCTTAATAACTGAGAAAGTTTTTTTTTTTTTCGTCTTTAAAGAATTTCTCATCTTCCATTAAAGAAGGTGTGAGCAACAAAACAGATGTTGAAAGAGAACTAAAGGTTCTGTGTAAAAATTTGCAAAGAATAAATTTAGCCACCTAAGGTCCACATTTTCATTATAATTGTTATTAAATTACTCAAATAAATATAAGAATAAAAGTAAACAATTAACTTTCAAGAAATGGACAATAGTAAACTTTTCCTATTTTAAAATTAAAGTAAACAATAAATTATTAAAATGAATATATTTAAGCTAAATGAACTAAAAATTAAAGCAATCGATAAATTATTAAATTAAATATTTTATCAGCAACGTGATATTAAAATTAAAGCAAACGATAAACTATTAAATTAAATATATTTAAGATAAACGTTATTAAAATTAAAGCAAACGATACAAATTTTGAAAAGTGATCTGTATGCCAAAACGCACCAACTACAACAATAGCCCTTTAGGTGGCTGATAAGTTCAACGCATTGAAAAGATCGACAAATGTTTGAACCTTAAAATTCGAAGCAATGTGTAATTACACATCCTTCCAAGATTTCACATCATATTCATTTTCAATTAGAGTTGATTATTTATTTATGTTTCTGTTACTTAATTTTAAGAAAATTGGAAAATGAAAAAGCCATTTTGAAGAAAAAAGGAGCTATGTGGTTGAATTGCAATTCTCAGGAATTTCTAAGAGTAATACCCAATTCATTTCAAACACACAGAAGTAAATTCTACAGAAAAACAAAATTAATAAAAGTTCTATGCATACATTTGCAAATAACACATTTAGTCACCCAAGGAGTGATTTTTTTATAATTATTACTAAATTATTCAATTAAATATAAGAATTAAATAAAACGATGAAATATCGAGAAATGGAGAAAACTTTTCCGATATTAAAATTTAACCTAACGATAAATAATTAAATTGAATATATTTAGGCTAAATGTAATTAAAATTGAAGCTTACGATAAGAAATTGAAAAGTGATCTAGTACACCAACACCCTACAACTGAAAAAATTACCCATTAGGTGGCTAACAAAATAGCGGAAAACATTTTTAAATAAACAAAAAACACTAAGATAGCTCATGGTTTTTGTATTTGGTACTTGATCCGCTACTTTGAATTAAAAAGCAAATCAAATTAAAGAGTAATTCATTTTAAATTTTGTTAGAATTAGGATAAAATCGTAAGTAGAATTTTCGTAACAATATAAAAATATAGTTATATTAATAATTTTTCCTAACAATGTCATTTATATTCATCGGGGAAAAGAGTAGAAGTGCTTATTTGTATTTATGCATACAAATTCATTTTTTTAGTTCAATTTGCACAAAACTATGTATTAGTTATCCACATTAAAAATGTTATGGAAAAGACAAAAGAGAAAATTTAAGCACAATTCTATCCAAAGTGAATATTTTTTTAAATAAAACATTTACAAAGAAAAAAAAGAATCAAAATGTTCTGTATAAAGTTTTACAATGGATAGATATAACAACCATGGTGCTCCTTTTTTTTATAAATATTATTAAATTAGTGAATTAAATATTAGAATTAAAGTAAGCGATGAATCATCGAGAAGTGCACAATAGTAAACTTTTCCGATATTAAAATCGAAGGAAACGATAAAATTTTAAATTAAATATATTTAAGCTAAATGTAATTAAAATTAAAGTGAACGATAAATTATTAAATTGAATATATTTGAGCTAAAAAAATTAAAAAGTAAAGCAAACGATAAATAATTAAATTGAATATTATATGAACGACATTTAATTAAAATTGTAGCAAACGGTAAAATATTAAATTGAATATTCTATTAGCTACATGTAATTAAATTTAAAACAAATTTTTTTAAAAAAAAAAATTGAAAACCTAACTAGTACTCCAAAACGCCCCACCTAAAAGAATAACCACTTGGGTAGCTAAGAATTTCCTTAAGTAAATTAAATCTTTGTAATACATTTTTTTAATTACATGTAAAGCTATATTTAAAACTGAAAAGAGGAAAATATACGGGAGATTTAATAAAAATTAAAATAAATGTGAAAAAAAGAAAAATAACTTAAAATTAATTCAGTGAAAAAAATGCGATTAATTAATACATAATTAATCATCACACGGCTTACTTTCATTGTCAATTTATTATTTATTAAAAAAAATTAAAAAAAATCCTCATGTTACTGAGAGTGGTTTTTAAAAAAAATATCAATTACGAAATCTATTAAAACACACACACACACACACAATCGGTATAAATACAAAGAAATTAATCAATACCTCGAGAAAATTTTTATTCATCTGACAAATTTTGATTGAGTAAAGATCTGTGATCGAACCGAAAGTAAAAAAAAAATTATGCTTAAATTTTTTTTCTTAGTATGAGCAAGTCTTTTGAAAACAATGAAGCCTTTTTCTAATAATTTCAAAAAAAAAAAAAAACCATGAAAACTGTAAATTGCAGGAATTATTTTCATTTACTTATACTTTAATAAAAAGTATAAACATATTTTTTTCAAAAAAAAAAACTTATCTGCTTTGATATTTCGTACTTAAGTAATTCTTTCCAAAAGTCGAAACAATTGGTTTTCTCACGCATTGTCATGTTTTCTTCTTTTAATGGACTACTATATTAGAATCTGCACAACAAATTCTGAGTCATCTGATCAAATTATTTATTCGTCCTGATGTACAGTAACAATCATAATACAGTTTAGAATCAAAATTTGAAATAATTATGCTGACAATCAATCACGAAATAAAATGTTCCTTTTCAAATCAAAGCATGCAGTTAGCGCCCACTGAGAAATATAGAAATCGGAGTCATTTGTAGCATTGGCAAAAACTTGCGGTAATGCATACTCCATTACTGTTTCCTTTACTTCGACACGTATCGTTGCAGACACTATTATAGCAAGGGTCACTGTCTTCAACTATATCTACCTCACCATCTACATCTGAGAAGTCATCCAAGAATTCTTGTGCTACAGAAGCTGAAATAAGAAAAAGAAAATGTTGAGAGCTAAAATAGTGAAATATCCACTCTATAAAAAGGTATTATTTCTTTAAAAAATTGTTTGTAGCTTATGGCGACCGCTGAAAATCACGATGTTTAGCGGCAAATCAAATCAAATACTTTAATCTGAATTCCACCGTCTCCCAGAATAATGAATGATACATGCAGCAAGTGAAAGCGAACTGATTCCCGAAATCCTCGTATAGTGTCGTATGGTAGGTAGGAGAATAAAGTATATATGAGTTTTATTCTTTTTATTTGACTTAAACAGTGTTAATAGTCTTCGAATGTCATTGGATTCATTGAAAGCAGTTAAAATTTGCAGTTTTATTTATGTGCGTCTCATATGAAAAAGTAACATGAGTCTATTTTACATCTTTTTATCAACCATCTTTGTAAAAGTGGTTATCGTAAAAGAATTACAAAATGAGTAAGTACATGATTCGAATTTAAATAAAATAACAAAATGTTTTTTCGCAAACATTCAAAGAATGGTTTTCTTTTTATACAATTATGTTAAAACTATATTTTAGACATTTTTCGTAATTATGAAATATATAATTGAGATTTTTGAAAAATGTAATGTAAATGTCTAGTCACTTAAATGATAGTCAATGTGTAATCAATACAGATTCTGAAATCAATTGGAATCTACAAGTACTGTTGCGATAAATATTTTTGGACACGGCAGAGCGCCTGGCCACCTGTTGGGTATCCAAAGAAGAAATTAAAGACACGAAGTCATACAGAAATAACGATGATTAAAGGAGATATCTATTGGGTATCTCGGAGGAAACTGGAGCAACAGTTTCCAATCCACATATGTACAGACATTTAAAGGGACACCAGCTGTTCCATCTTGCACCAGCAGTTTCCATCTGTCACTTTACATCGCTGAGCAGAACCTCTATTTTGTGGACACATGAAGACTCGTTCACATTGCTGAGAATTAAGTTTCAGATTACAAAATTTTCGATGCGTCTTCATACGGAGAAAGATTCAGAACTGTTCTAATTCTCATAACGTTAAAGAAACAGAGCTTATTCAAAGAAGGAAATTTTTGTTTTCGAAGGTATCGTTTTGAAAGCCTGCATAATTCTACTTGTCTTGCTTTCATTACTGAGAGAGAACAACGATACGGTAAGAATATACTATTTATCTAAGCGTAAAGCATTTAGGGAAGCTTTAAGGATTGTAACGGAAGGCTACTAAAGATGAGATTCTTTGAACCATGGGTACACCTAGATAAAGGTATTTATATCCCAAAAGGCGATTTTGAAGCATTCTAAACAGACTTATTTACATACTTCAAACCCTTCTCAGAACTTTCTTATTTCCCAAATCTTTATTTTCATATAAAGGAATTATTTGGCACGAGCTACAACATTTCCCTATTTTTTTCAATTGCACTGTTAACACAGAGATGTGTAATGTTGCATGGGGTAGTCTCATTCCGTATTAGCTAGAAGATTCCAGAAAAATCAGCTAAAATACTTTGGGTACGTTCGATCTCTTTTGAATATCTGAAAACCTAACTCCAGTTTATTTTCTTAGGTTTGTATTAAGCTGTCTGATAGTATTGTAGATGTATATTCGTTACAATAGAGTTTTTCCCGTTATTACAAGCATCGATGTTGTAACCTCAATAAAGGACACTTGAGTACTATTTTATACGAATACAGCATACTGAGTGAAATTATAAATTTACTCTTTTCTTGTAAAGGAGCTGTGATATTGCATTTTTACAACTCCAAAAATGTAGCATCGAAAAGTTTAAAAATTATTTTAAAACGGCTGATTACATAATTGGAATTAGAATCAATTTAGAAGATGATACGAATTAAAAACGTGAAAAATAAAAACATAAAACGTTTCTGAATCTATATGATATAGTTAATGTCGGTGAAACACATTGAACAGATTCAAAGCTATTAATTAATTGCAAACGTTATATAAAACGGAGGAAATATAGAGCACTCGAAACAAATGATTAAGCAAAATAATAGTTAGCATTTCTTGTGGTTTCTTTTATCAATTAATACACTTTGACTTACTAATGTGCGAAGAAATTGCTTCTTTTCAACTCTCGGAAATTTTTAAAGCAAATATCATAAAGTAAATATAACACATCACAATAGTTTGTTATAGGTATGTGGAATATTCATGTTTATGGAAAGAATTTACGCTGATTAACATAAATTTAAAAGGGAACAATAAGTAATGTTGATGTTTGAACAACAGTTGAAAATGCATAAAACGGTTAAAATCTCGTTGCTATTACGTGAATGCAAAATGAAATTGCTCGTCTATAAAGATTTATAACACTTACTTATAACTGCAGTGCACATTCAATGGATAAAACATAAATTTTTCATTTGAATGTTACTTAACTTGTGTAATCATATCTAGTATCCAGTTTGTGCGAGCGTATATGCTTTTGCTAAAAGTATTTCTAACTATTCATACATAATATTTTTCTTCATTATCTCAATTTCTTCTTCAAGGGAAAAAATATTTTTTTTCGATGCACTCTCATTGAAAATTTTAAATATCCTTGAATGTGAAAATTTCATACTCAAAATATTAAAAGTTATCAATGTGGGGTAAGAGATTCAAAAATTTACTTTCAAAAATTGTTACACAAATTGTCTTGAATAGAAAGTAAAAAAAAAAAAAAAATATTATTAACTCAATAAAGTCTCTCAGAATAAAAAATGGCCAATAAGTGATGTAATGAGCCACGTGAATATTTTATCCTATTTTACAAATTAAGTTAATTCTGTATATAAAAACATGACTGATAATGGGAATTTTAAATCTGTGATAATAATTTTTTCATTTTTAAGACATACGAGTCTCTCAATTCCGTTTTTTATTGTTAATAATTAAAGTAACGAGTCTTCACGAAAATCTTGAATTTTTTTTTTCATGAATCGTGTCAGATTATTATAGATTGATCCAATGATTTTGCAGTTACATTTCAGAAAATTGATATTTAAAACTTCTCAGTAATATTTCGTTTATAAATGTTTTTAAAGGAATCTAGGATTCATGATGCGTTTTGAACCTAAGTACTGAGGAAAACTACAAACGATTATTTATATAAAGTCTGGGGTAATGGTTAAAGTGTCGCCTATAAAATTATGACGAAAGTGAAAGAATTATCGATAAATGTTTCCTGACTATAAACGTGTCGTATATTTAACTGTATGCGCTGATTCGGCTATAAGTCGAGAGACGTAATTTTTTTTATTTCTTATTTCTATCCAGAATTCAAATAAGGTATATAATCCGAAATGAGGGGGGGTGGATGAAAAAGGTTATTTGATGATTTAAAAAGTTCTGCATTAGTAATGAATGGTTTTATGTATGAACAGGAAATATTTCTAGAATGTGTAAATTATTGAAGAATTTGATAAAATGCACAATTAGACATTTCAGGACGTAAAGTGAATTTCATGCAGTTTTCGAATATCCATCTAAGAAATTTCATGTCTTCAAATGACTTTTTTGCTCAAAGTTTTTAAATTCTAAAATCAAAAATGTCATATTCCTTTTCCCTTGTAATTTTTGTGCACTCATAATCTACAGTATTTTATCTTTATTTCTGGTGAACTTTTTGCTAAACTTCGATCAACGTGAGGCAAATGTCGCCAACGGCAGATTTTCCTTTTTAGCGACGATTCAATAAATAATTAAAATAGAACAGATTCAAGCGAGGATTTCAATTATAATTATTTGCCTCAAAGATTTAAAATTTATATTATCCAAAGTAAAAACAAAACTATATTTAGCGATTTAACGTTTATAATCGTTTAACCAATTATAATTATTTTTTTGAATTAATGAATGTGTATAAAAATCGACAAAATTTTTAATTTAGAAACATCTCCAAAATTGGTCGACTTAAATATTGGAAGTGGATCAAGATATTTTAAAACTTAGATACATGCAAAACATTGACATGTCTCTGTTCTGCATTAAATTCATATCTGAACACCTTATAATTGATATAAAACAATTTTAGAATTAAAAATTTACCTGTAATCAGAAGAACGCAGAACGCCAGTAGAAACATGTATTTTGCCATGTTGAAAAATTGTAGCAGCTAATTGTTGTTCAGCTTCAGGAAGACAGCCTTATATACAAATTTCTGGACGAACTGAAATTCCATATATTGTAAAAATTCGCCAAGTGAGGCTTTTGCGAAATATCCTGACTGTTCCTTTTTCATTGTGCATTGTCTTTCTACGGAACAATTCACAGCTTTTGCAAAGTAAGGATAAAATTTCTGAACTCAGATTGGGTTTTGAATTATCGTATACACACGTGCTAATTCATATTGTATGTTTCTAAATGTAAGAAATATTTTTGAAAATAGTTCTAGAAATAAAATATTTACATAATTTCTTGTACATTGAGATCCTACATAATTTCTTGTACATTGAGATCCCGCTATTCTCGATTAATCCATTAATCCAAGAAATAACATTTTTCTGCCTAAAAGTGGATTAATTAATCCTGTACTCCGCCGCAGGGATCATTTCTCCCCCCCCTCCTAATCAAATAATATGGAATTTTTAATTTTACTGATTTTTCTATCGTAGTTGAATGAATGTATAATAGTAATATTCAAATAATAAGTTTATGAAAAACATGAAATTACAAAGTGAATAAACTTTGAATAATTATTCAAGGAAACATTTATACAATTGAAGCAAAAATTCTTTATCTAAAATCAAAAAGTGCGTTATTGAAAAATAATGAAAGAACGTCAAACTAAAGCAATCGAATTTTATAGTTTGATATAATATATTAGATTATGATATTAAATTTTCCATCAAGATAAAATGAAAGTGCACCAAATTTATTAAAGTAAAAATGCATCAAAATTTATAGATAAAATAAAAAGTGAAAAAAAAATTCTGTTTTCAATCTACTTGAAATTTAATACATATAAGCATAACAATAATTATTGAAAAACACTTTTTATCTAAAAAAAAATTTATATATATATATATATATATATATATATATATATATATACAAACGGCTTACTTTCATTGTCAATTAATAAAAAATTTTTTAAAAGAAATCCGCATGTTACTGAAAGTGGCATTTAAAAAATATATCAATACGAAATATATTATAACACACACACACAATTTGTATAAATACAAAAAAGCTCATCAATACCTCGAAAAAAAGTTTTATTCATCTGACAAATTTTGATTGAATAAAGATCGGTGATCCAACCGAAAGTAAAAAAAATCTATGCTTAAATGTTTTCGTAGTATGAGCAAGTCTTTTAAAAAAAATGAAGCCTTTTTATAATAATTTAACCAAAAAAAAAACCATGAAAAGTGTAAATTGTAGGCATTATTTTATTTACTTATACTTTAATAAAAAGTATAAACATGTTTTTTTCAAAAAAAAAAAACTTATCTGCTTTGATACCTCGTACTTAATGTAATCCATTCCAAAAGTCGAAAAAATTGGTTTTCTCAAGCATTGTCATGTTTTCTTCTTTTACTGGATTAAAATATTAGAATTTGCACAACAAATTATGAGTCATGTGATCAAATTATTTATTCGTCCTGATGTACAGTAATAATCATAATACAATTTAGAATCAAAAGTTGAAGTAATTATGCTGCCAATCAATCAGTGAGTAAAATGTTTCTTTTAAAATAAGGAAACAAATTCAAAGCCTGTAGATAGCGCCCACTTAGAAATATAGAAATCGGAGTCATCTTTTGCATTTGCAACTTCCGGCAACGCATGATCCTCCTTTCCTTTTTAAAATTCGACAAACTATATTGCACGCTCCATCTCTGCAACCTCTGTCTTCAATTATGTCTACCTCACCATCTACATGTCCTAAGTCATACAAGTATTCTTGTGCAACAGAAGCTGTAATGAGAAAAAGAAAATGTTGACATCTAAAATAGTAAAATATCCACTCTAAATAAAGGTATTATTTCTTTAAAAAATTGCCTGTAGCTTATGGTGGCCGCTGAAGATAAAGATGTTCGGCGGCAAATCAAATCAAATGCTTTAATCTGAATTCCACCGTCTCCCAGAATAATGATAGGTGCAGCAAAATAAAGAACTGATTCCCGAAATTCTCGTACAGTGCCGTTTGGTAGGTAGGAGAATAAAGTATATGTCGGCGTTTTCTCCTCGTTATTTCACTTAATAGTCTTCGTGTGGCACTGGATTGATTGCAAACAGTAAAAATTTGTATTTTTGTTTACGTGTGTCTCATATGAAAAAGTAACATGTGTTTATTTTCCTTCTTTTTATCAACTATCTTCGTAAAAGTGGCTATCGCTAAAGAAATACAAAACGAAAAAGTACATGATTCTAACTTAAATAAAATTAAAAAAAAAAACTTTTTTCGCAACATTCAAAGAATTTTTTTTAAACAAATATGTTAAAAATATTTTTCGTAATTATGAAATACATAAGTGAGATTTTTGAAAATTGTAATGTAAATGTCTAGTGCATGTGAAATAATGAAAGCGTATTAAAAAAAATAAGTATCCACGAAAGTGACAGTTTCTCTACTTCGTTAATTCCATGTAGAGAATTACCTTTTCACCATGGTGAATAAAATGGGTGTTCCACTTTATATTCAATACGGATACTGCTTCGGTAATTCTAAAAAAATTCAGATAAATGAAAGTTAATGTTACCCTGGAAAATAGACTCAAACGAACGTCGAGGTGTAGTCAATGCAGACTGTGAAATGAATTCGAATTTACAAGTACTGTTACGATAAAGTTCTATGTACACGGTCGAGTGCCTGGCCACCTGTTGGGTATCCAGAGAAAGCATTAAAGATACGAAGTCATCCAGAAGTAACGATGCCTGAAGGAGAAATCTCTTGGGCTATCTCGTAGGGAAGTGGAGCAACAGTTTCCTATCGTCCTTTGTACAGACATTCAAAGGGACACCAGCTTCCCATCTTCCTCTAGTATTTTCCATCTGTAACTTTATATGGCTGAGCAGAGCCTCTATATTGTGAACACATTAAGTCTCTGCCACTTTGCTGAGATTTAAGTGTCAGAATACTGAGTTTTCGACACGTCTTCTTATGGAGAAAGATTCGGGACTGTTCTAATTCAAATAACGTTAATGAAATCGAGCTTTTTCAATGATTAGAAGTTTTGTGTTTGAAGGTATCGTTTTGAAAGCCTGCATAATTTTTATGTCTTCCTTGCGGTATTGAGAGAAAACAACGTTAAGGTAAGAATATACTATTTAGCTAAGCATAAAGCATTTAGGGAAGTTTTAAGTTTTGTAACAGAAGGCTGCTAAAGATGAGATTCTTTGAACTTCAGGGACACCTAGTTAAACGTATTTATGTCTCAAACGGAGATTTTGAAACCTTCTAAACAGACTTATTTATATACCTCAAACCCCTTCTCAGAACTCTCTTAGCTCCCAAATTTTTATATTCAGAAAAAGGAATTATTTGACACGTGCTACAACATTTCCCTATTTTTTTTCAATTGCAGTGAATATATAGAGATGTGTAATGTTGCATGGGGTAGTCTCATTCCGTATTAGCTAGAAGATTCCAGAAAAGTCAGCTGCGATATTTTTGGTGCGTTCGATCCTTTTTGAATATCTAAAAACGTTACTCCAGTTTATTTTCTTAGGTTTGAGTAAGCTGTCTGATAGTACTGCAGATGTATATCCGTTACAATAAACTAAGTATTCCCGTTTTTACAAGTACGGTTGTAAACTCAAGAAAAGACACTCGTGTATTGGTATATAACGAGTACAGCATACTGAGTGAAATTTTGAATTTACTCTTTTCTCGGAAAGGAGCTGTAATATTGCATTTTTACAGCACCAATAAATGTAGCATCGAAAAGTTTACAAATTATTTTAAAACGACTGATTACATAATTGGAATTAAAATCAATTTAGAAGATGCTGCGAAAGAAATACGTGAAAAATAAAAACACACAGCGTTTCTGAATCTATATGACACAGTTATTATGGGTGAAACACATTGAACAGATTCAAAGCTATTATATAATTGGAAACGTCTTAAAATGGAGAAAATATACTGCTCTCGAAACAAATGGTTAAGCAAAATGATACTTCGTATTCCTTGTGGTTTCAATTATCAATTAATACACTTTAACTTACTAATGTGGGAATAAATTGCTTCTTTTCTACTGTAGGGAATTTTAAAAATCAAATATCTTACAGAGAATGTGACACTTCACAATAGCATGTTATAGGTATGTGGAATATTCCTGTTTATGGAAAGAATTTACGCTGGATAACATAAATTTGAAAAGGAACAATAAGTAATGTTGATGTTTGAATGACTGAGTCATGCAGTTGAAAATGCATAAAACGGTTAAAAACTCATTGCTAGAATGTGAATGCAAAATGAAATTGCTCCTCTATAAAGAATTATAACATTTACTAATAACTGAAATCCACATTCATCGGATGAAACATAAACTCTTCTTTGTATGTTACTTAACTTGTTTAATCATATTTAGTATCAAGTTTGTGCGAACGTGTATGCTTTCGATAAAAATAATTCTACCTATCCATACGTAATATTTTTCTCTATGATATCATTTTCATTTTCAAGTGAAAAAAAAAATTCTATGCACTCTCATAGAAAATTTTAAAAATCTTTGAATATGAAAGCTTCATACTCAAAGTATTGAAATTTATCAATGTGGTGAAGAATATTCTATAATTTTATTTTAAAAATTGTTACTTAAATTTTCTTAAATAGAAAGTAAAAATCATCAGACTCTCAGAATAAAAAATGGCTTATAAGTGATGTAATTAAAAATGTGAATATTTCATCCTATAGTACAAGCTAACTCATTCTGTATACAAAAACAAGACCGGTAATTGGAATTTAAATCTTTGATAATAATTTATTTAATTTTAAGATATATGAGTATCTCAATTCCATTTTTTATAGTTAATAATTAAAGTAACGAGTCTCCTTACAAATATTGAATCTTCAACTGAGAGAATTTCTAGTTCAGCAAATTTTGATGAGGGCGTAATTGAATAAATTAAGTGTTAAGTGTAATTGTATCGATAAATAAGAATGAACTGTTTTACTTAAAAGTGAGAGAATGAGAAAAATTAGAAAATTTGATCATTTTTCAGTAAAACAATCCCAAATTGAAGTTCAATCATTACACACACACAATGTTTGATATTTATATATATGTGTGTGTGTGTTTGTTTGTGTGTGTGTACTGTATAACGTAGAAACTGATACAACAAGGACACTCGAGTTGTCCGATGGAAAAAAAAATTGGCAGATATGAAAATTATGTTAAGAATAGGAAATGATTTAAAATTGAACAATTTATTTCAGAGTTACATAATTACAAAGTAAGTACTCAGTTTGATGTTGACCCACTTCTAGCCTGGGTGCAAGCTGCCACACGACGTGTCATAGATTGATAAGGCTCCCGGATTGTCTCCTTCGATATTTCTTGCCACATTTGCTGCAATTGTCAGACTAGATCATTAACATTCTATGGTTCTTGCATTTGCCTTCCCATCATAACCCAGACATGCTCGATTGGAAAGAAATATGGAAGACCAAGCAAGTGTGTGACAAGGTGCAATACAGTTCAGAGCAACATGTACAGCATGTGATCTGGCATTATCTTTCTGAAAAATAAGACCTCGGTACTGCAAAAGAATTGGTAGCAAAAAGGTTTCAGACGTTCCACTTTGCTGTGCTTCTAATGTCAATCAAAGGAGTCTGACTATCAAGGGAAATGTCACCGACTATAACTCCTGGTTCAGGGTCTGTGTGGAATGCAATTGTGAAAGCAGGATCTTCACGCTGCCCTGGGCGTTTTCAGACACGACTTCGATTATTATCAGTACTCAGTATGAAGCGGGATTCGTCCCTAAACACTATACGTCCCCAGTCAGCATCATTCCAACCTGATCGAACCACGCACTAATGTGTTATGAATCGGCAGAGTACAGGCGTGAATGGCAGTTGAGTGACAACTCATCTGGGAATCACTCTGTCCTCCCGATCTGCTACGCCCCTAGTTCAACCGCTGTCATCATGACGCAGAAATCTGCCATTGCCCACCCATTTTTCCCAGCATCTTCTAATCGCCGCATTGCTTTGACCCATATGACGAGTGATTCTAGGGTTTACCCAACCTGCCTCTTCCAATCCAATGATACGACCTCTTTCAAATCCTGACAGTTGCTCTAATGACCTCAAATGCGACGGCGACGCATCGTTTCAGTCGTTCAAATGTATCCTAAATCGCAATGCGACAGAAAATTTGACCATCAGATTGAGAATCGCTTTTTCTATACACCTGCTTAGTGCACAGTTCCGATGCGCTTCAGCTCCTGCAATTCATTCATTGGACACCAAATTTTAATCCATTTTATCTTCGGTCCAAAAGTCTATGCATACGAAATTTCACTACAATCGGGATATCATTCTTGGTGTGATTTTTTTATTTATATTAGAGCGTAGTTCTAAATCTAATTCGAAATAAATGGTTTATTCTACAGTAACTGAGAGAGAGAGGCAATAAGTTGAGGATTTAACAGAGCAAGCTTCGCCCATTCAATTTCGTGAATTACATGTTGTACATTTTCTGGCAATGAGCAGCGCTGTGTCGGCCTGTACGGCCGAAGCGAAAGTTGGAAAAATTCTATTAACTCCTAGAGTAGTTACTTTGAAGTAGTTCAATTTTTTTGAGTGGAACTATTTTTTACCTTACGTACGAAAATTTGTGAGGTGAACCTATTGCATTATTTTTTACTGAAGCAACATGTTTTAGAGTGGCAAAGTAAAACTGAATTCAGGTTGGATTTCAAAAAATATTCAAACATTTAACAAATGTTCAAGGAACTATACTGAATGTTCCTTTATCTCGTAATTTCAAACTAAATTATTAAGAATATTCAAATAATATATGATTGTAAATGCATTTTCATGTACAAAATAAAAATACTTGTGACTATTTGGAAATATTGTTCTAATGACGCGTTACGGAATTTATCTATTTAATAAAGTTTAGATATATTATATATATATATATATATATATATATAATTATATTTTCCTTAAGTCTATCTTCAATTTGTTCCATAGTAAGTTTGCAAACAGGAATTCTTGTATTCGTAAAAAATACATAAATAACTAGATATGTGGGTGGCATTTGGAAAATTGAACAACATAATATTCAAACAATCATAAGATTTCAAAAAGATTCATTTGACATTTTCTACAGTTAATTGCATATTGATCCATAGAACACTCGAACACAACATGAAGATCAAATCCACGTGAACCAGACCCGCAAATTTTGAATTGCAGTGGTACTTGATCAATGAAAACTGGAAGAATGGTGGGTCGAAACCATTTATAAAAGAGAATAGTGGAACGTGAACAACTTTACATTGAGTGTAATAAGTCAGTCATATACATTTTTTAGATGACAGGAGATTCAAACTGATGATAAGGCTCCGACGCAGTATCAGACATATGATTTATATATTTTCGACATACATCTCTGGATTGAGAATTGAAGAAGTACAAAATAGAAGACAAAATACAAGAAGTAGAAGTTTATTTTTTCACATGGTTTAGGACTTTCAAGACATTTAAAAAAAATTTCAAAATTTTCTTTACAAATATTAAGAATTAAATTGAAATTATATCTACTAAAACATATTTGTATTATTATATTTTTACTGTCTTAGAGTACGAAAATTTTTCGATCAAATCATGATATGATATTTGTGAAAAATTGCGGTTTGGTGAATAAAACTGTGCCACAATTCTTCGAATATCAAACCTGATACAGTCTGTATTATTTTATTTATTTACTTAGTGTTAATATTATTTATCATTTAAATTATTTATCCACCTTCATTTTAATGTTAGACTTTCATGCGTAGAAATCAACTTAACTAGAAATACGATCCTTTAAATACAAGATATATCTTTCAACTTATACAGTATTATTAACAATTAAACATTCAAAAAAAATTTTCCTTTTTCTTTCATTACACTAAACACATTTTAGACTTTCATTTAAAAAATGTATATAATATTTCTTATAACAAAACCAAATATTCATTCAAATCGTTATAGTATTTTTCATTTTTCTATTAATTAATGTAAAACAACAACATGTTTCATTCAAATCAAAGAAATCCTAAATATTTTCTAATATCTTTTATAATAGATCTACAACACATATCAAAATAAAACATTGTAATAATCAACTTCTAAATATTGTACAAATCTTAAAAAATAAATCTTTCTTTTATAATTTTTTATCTGCGGAATAATAATTATAACGATTTAGAAAATTTTATTGAATTAGATTTAATGAATCGAAGCGAAATTCTAATTAAATGGTGTGTTCCACAATAAATGAGAGATTGGAAATAACTTGGTGATTACGCAGCAAAAAAAAAAAACGTTCATTAGATATCAAGAAGACCATTATGTACATTTTCTGATGATGAGCAGCGCAGTGTCGGCCTGAACAGCCGAATCAAAAAGAGAGAGAATTTTTCCATGCTTTTCATAAAAACAAGGGATTTGTCCTATACTCATGGCTTAGGATTCTCAGGATCTTTAGCTGAAGAACGAAAGTCAAGTAGGGATCATACCACAGTTTTACATTCAAGGGAACAGCTGATACTGCAAGCTTTTAGAGCGCGTGGTTGCAAAAATTAAAGCTTAAAAAGAAATGGTATCAGAAAATAAGAACGAAAGCTTTTTAAGTGAGAGAATGGGGAAAATTTGAAAATTATATTGTTATTCACAGAAACTATTATAAATTAAAGTTAATTACATATATATAAATCACAATATATATGAACATTGCTACTCGTATTATTTCGTTAAGACAGAACGCTAAATTTCCTTGAAATTAAACTGTTTCTTAAGAAGCAGTCTTAGTAATATTTATGAGGTTTCATCGTAAAGTTTAATTATTACAAAGAAATAAACTGGAATAATTTATTCCAAATATTCATTGATCCTTATGTAACAGGTCAATTGAAATGTCCCCGGCCTACCATAGTAAAATACATTATTTTGGCAAAATTATTTTTTTTATGCAACATAATTCCATTTAAGGGTGATACACTGGTTATAGCGACCCTCCAACTTTTCGATACCATTTTTGTAGTACGATTTGTACTTTCCTTCAAAATAGGCCTCAGTTTTGGCAATCATCTCATTCGACGAAAATTTCTTCACAGCGAGCATTCTTTTGAGATCTGGGAACAGGAAATAGTCGCTGGGGGCCAGATCTGGAGAATGCGGTGGATGAGGAAGCAATTCGAAGCCCATTTAATGCATTTTTGCGATCGGTTTCACTGACTTGTGACACGGTGCATTGTCTTGGTGAAGCAGCACTTTCTTTTTCTTCAAATGCGGCGATTTATTCGGCGATTTCGTCCTTCAAACGTTCCAATAACACTATGTAATAGTCGCTGTTGATGGTCCTTCCTTTTTCAAGGTAGTCAATGAAAATTATTCCATGCGCATCCCAAAATACAGACGCCATAATCTTGCCAGCCGACTGTTGCGTTTTCCAACGCTTTGGAGCGGGTTCATCGTGTGCAGTCCACTCGGATGACTGTCGATTGGACTTCGGAGTGAAATGATGGAGCCATGTTTCATCCATTGTCATATATCGTCGCAAAATTCGGGTTTATTACGCTTGATCATCTTCAAACGCTGCTCCGAATCATCAACTCGTCGTTGTTTTTGATCAAAAGTGAGCTCGCGCGGCACCCACTTTGCACAGAGCTTTCACATACCCAAATATTCGTGAATGATATGATGTACACGTTCAGTTGATATCTTTAGAGTATCTGCTATTTCATTCAATTTCAATTATGGTCATTCAAAATCATTTTGTGGATTTTTTTAATGTTTTCGTCGGTAACAACCTCTTTTGGGCGTCCACTGCGTTCACCGTCTTCGGTGCTCATTTCACCACGTCTAAACTTAGCATACCAATCCTTGATGGTTGATTTTCCTAGGGCAGTGTCCGGAAACTTGGCATCAAGCCAAGTTTTTGCTTCGACTGTATTTTTTCCCTTCAAAAAGCAATATTTTATCAACACGCGAAATTCCTTTTTATCCATTTTTTTCATAATAACAAAAGTTGCTTTACTCAAAATGCTATATTTCACAAACTAATGATCCGACAGCTGTCGAATTTATACACGCATCTTTTGAGGGTTAGGGCTAACTAAAAAACATATGGATTTAATTCTAGTAGCGCCATCTATGTGTCAGGCCGGGGACTTTTCAATTGACCTGTTACATATTGTTATAAAATACATTTGTACTTCTTGATTTGTGGGATTTCGGGAAATCATTCGTTGAAGTTGTGGAAGAAATAGAGTTCAATCTACTGAGTTTTACAATCACGGCTTTCGAAAATTGTAGAAATATTAGAAGAGATATGAAACACTGGATGGTGACGATGTAGTAACTTCTAAGAACAGTAAATAAAAATAAGGTTTCTTTGATGATTCTTTTTAGAGATAAAACTTTATGATACACCGTGATAATAATTAAAATGTTACGATCCACTAATTATTTCAATATAAGTTTTCCTATTAACAAATAAATCAACATTAATAACAGTTCTTTATGACATTATACACCTACAAATCAATTTAAATGCAGAGTAAGTTTATCCAGCCATGTTTTTATGTACACACACGCACACACACACACATAGACACCCAAGCATATATATATATATATACACATATATATTAAAAAAAATTTCAGAAACCTCAAAGTTTTGGAAAAAGTAATATGTATACATCAAGAAGAATATATTTAATGTTGCTACAGGCTTTAAGCTATTCAACTGGGTTATTCTAAAATTATACGCCGAACTATGCCCATCAATAATTTTTTTTTAAAAAAAAATGGTTATGACACAAAAATATAAATTAAAAAAAATAATATAAATATCAATATAAATTTGCCTGAAAACAAATAAATCAACATTAATCGCCGTACTTTACGACACTATATACCTACAAATCACTTTAAATGCAGAATAAGTTTACCCAGCCATGTTTATATGTGCACACACACAGAGACATATATATATATATATATATATTGTGATTTTTTAAAGAAGTTAACATTTTTTGAAAATTAATATGTATACAAAGAGAATAGTATATTTTTAATGATGTAACAGGCTTTAGGCTAATATTGAAAAAAAAATTTGAATCAATTTAGAAGAAAAAACTCCGAAAAGTGAAAAAATCTTCAAAAACCAATCGCGAAAAATAAGAACCGAAATTTTTAAAATGAAAAAAAAAAAAAAAAAAAAAAAAAGGAAAATTGATCTTAAAAAACCTATAGTATAAACAAAAAAAATTTAAAGTAAAAAAAAAATGAGAAAAATATCAAGTATTTTTCAAATATAACATACACCTCGTTTATATATATACTCTTTATAATAAAAAAAACGACATACAAAAAGATGGAGTTGCCCGATTGTAATGAAATTTCGTATAAAAAGGCATTTGGACCGAACATGTACATGATTAAAATTTGGTGTCCAGTGAAAAAATAGCGGGAGCTACAGCGCAAACGAATTGGGTACTAAGCAGGTGTGTAGAAGAAGCGATTCTCAATCGGATGGTCAAATTTTCCGTTCCATTCCGATTTAGGATACCTTTCATTGAATGCAAAAATGCCTCTCCATAGGAATCGAGCTCTTTACGAGCAATTATCACAGTTTGAAAGAAGTCGTACTTTTGGATTGATAGTGGCAGGATTTACAAATCGGAGAATCGCTCGTGATATGGGATAAAGCGATGCGGCGATTAGAAGATGCTACCAAGAATCGGTGGACAATAGCAGATTTCAGCGTCATAATGGTAGCTGTTGACCAAGGGCCATTTGATCGGGAGGACAGAGTGATTGTGAAATCAGCTGTCAGAGAGCCTGATTCACCGTTATCAATCATGAAACATATAACCCCTCTACGAGTGTCCACCATGACTATTAACAGAAGGCTGATAGAGCAAAATGTACGCTCGTACCGACCGCTACGTCACCTGCCACTCACGTCTGCACACTGTCGAGACAGATAACAGGGGTACTTGACTCGATTAGGTTGGAATGATGCTGACTGGGGACGTATAGTGTTTAGCGACGATTGCCACTTTCAGATGTATCCTAACGACCCTCGAAGACGTTTCTGAATATGTCCAGGTGCGCGCCGATCCTGATTTCACAATTGCACGGCACATAGGCCCACAATCAGGAGTTATGTTCTGGGGTGCCCTTTCTCTTGATAGTCGAACTCCCTTGCTCATCATTAGAGACACACTTATAAAGCAGTGGTACGTGGATGGCTTTCTGGGACCTCTTTGCTACCATTCCTTTTGCAGAACCCTGTCTTTATTTTTCAGCAAGATAATGCCAGACCAAATACGGTACGTGTTGCTATGATCTGTTTTATAGTTTGTGAAATGCTTCCTTTGCCAGCCAGATCTCTCTCCAATCGAGCATGTCTGGTATATGATGGGAAGGCGACTAAATCTACCAGCGATTGTTGATAACCTAGTCCGACAATTGGAGCAAATTTGGAAAGAAATACCGCAAGAGATCATCAGGAAGCTTTATCACTCTATGCCACATCGGGCATCCAGGCTAGAAGAGAGTCAACAGCTAATTGAACTCATAACTTTGTAGCTATGTAACTCTTAAATAAATCATTAAGTGTTTCTGAAATTTTAAACATTTTCTGTTCTGTACATATTTTTTTTATTGGCCAATTTTTGTCTCTATAGAAAACTCTTTCTTGGTGTGTCGGGGTTTTTTTTGTTATAAAGTGTATTTACCTATATATGAAGCGTAGTTAATGCTACCTTATTCATTTTATACATAAAAAACCACATAATTAGGAAAATAAGTAGAAGCTCTGCATAACAATATTTACATGCTGAAGTAAACAGTATTTTAAAAGAAAAGAAATGGATGCCAATTTATCTCTCATTCGTTTTTTTAAAAGCATTTCACGAAACAACCACATTTGAGTTAAAACTCCTGATTCTAATACAATACTTCTATAACAATAATCATCACATTTAACAAAAACTCATCAGAAGTCAAACAAACAAATTTAATTTAGGTTTTAAATAAGGGATCATTTTTTTCCATATACATTACACAATGTTTGTTTTTCTTCTTTAAATCTAATTTCATGAATTCTTAAGATCTGGCCTCTCCTTCTTCAAAATAGCCTCTTTTAAGACAAAAGGAAAGATTAATTTCCTTTCTATTATCACTAACTTGCTCTTTCTTAACCTCCAATCAGAAGAATTATTTTGAGAGGTGATTGTAGCATCTTTCTTTCGGTTCTTTCCAACGGTATTTGAAAGCATACACAAGCGGATTAAATAAACTAAATATAAAAACTGTCAATGTTGCAAGAAACATGTCATAAAGATAATTTCAAATAAGCTTTATGAAAGGAAGAATAGCTATAATTTGAAGAAATATATTATTAGCAAATGAAATATTTAAGTCTCTTGGTTTAGTGTTGTCTCTTAATTTCATCTAACCATTTGTATCATTTTTTCATGTGAGGAAGTTTGTTGCTGACCACTAAATGATAAGATAGATCAATTATGTTAGAAAGGATTGTATTTTGATAATAAAGTATTCTTATTATTCTTACATAAATATGAAGATTGGGAAATAAGAAAAATATGTGTCTTTGCTTTCATTCTAAAAACATTTAATAAAAAAAAAATATGGCAATATGTACTACTTGGAATACGTGTTTGCGAGTACCAGCATCCATGACGGATGCTTTTTCTCAGTGTACAGTGATTCAGTGTATGTGGAAAACATAAATGGGTGATATAATGAAGATTGTGTAAGTGAAAAAGTGAGGCTTCTGGTAATGGCAGCAAGGGGTGGATGTGGCAATATGTATTGCGTTAAATAAGAATTTCTTTCTATATTTATAAGAATTAAATAAATATATTTATAGATATTCTTGATCGGAGTGTTCTTTGAATGTCGAATTTTTTCAGTAGGTTTTCAAAAAATATATCCATAAAATGTATCCTTCATTTATGGGACGGAAGCACTAGAGCAATTTGAAAAATAAACCACTTCGAACAGGTAATAGTATTTATATTATCGCTATGAACGAAAGGTGATCGAGTTAAGATTCCCGAACCCGGACACGAAATAAATGAGATTCAGGTCTCTGGTGCGGTAACGCAAACAAACTCGGAGACACCCGTGGAGGAACCAGGAAAAAGATTATTTCTTTTCTTCGTAAGAGGTGCAAGGTCCATGGAAATTTGTCATGCCGAGATAGGGACAGGCGGCCTCGAAAGAGCACCTTGTTTCACGATTTGTGTCGGGGACTCCTTTACGGGCCCTTGCCAATCCGAGGGAGAGTCTATGATTTTTCTGCCGGGCCGTACCTATATCCGCATCAGGTCTCCAAGGTGAACGGCCTCAAGTTACTAGAACAATGTAGGTAAGGGAAGTTGGCAAATCCGATCGGTAACTTCGGGATAAGTATTGGCTCTGGGGGCCCCGTTCTTCGGGCAGTGTCTCCGAAGTCCGGTTTGCGTATCGTTCGGATCTCAGGTCTCAACTCCCCGTCAGTATAATAGGAACATCCCTCCAGCCAAATATATCTAAAACTCCTTACTCACTCAATAACACAAATTATCCTGATTTCTTATTCAAAAGTTTTTAGCATTATTTTTAATTTGTTTTATTTAAAGTAAATATTTATTGTTTATTCAAGGATATTCGTGATATTCTAGTTTGCCGAAAGGTTATATTAACCATGTTTGCATAAAATGTTCTTGTTCTTAATATTATGCATAAAAACGCACACAATACCACGTTTCTCGTGAAACTAAGTAAACTCTGAAAAATTGCCAAACTGAGTCTATACGTCTTTATTGTTATTTTAATAAGTAAAATATCTTCACCTGCAAACATTTAAATAATTTTTGTTATTTTTAATTTATTAGAATTTGAGTAACTGGGACTCTGACAGATTAATCAAGTTTAAAAGAATATTAAAATATTCAAAAACCAAATCATTTCTGGTTTGTTATACTTAATTCTTAATTTTGATGGCTCACTTTTCTTTTAAGTGTAGATATCAAAGAATAAAAAATATATATATTGCTGAACGCCACTGATAAACAGTAATAAACGCATTTTTCTGAAATTCTCATCTCTTAAATTGTTATTAAATAAATGTTCACTGATTAATTAAGACAATTCTTTACGTGTTAGATAATGGGGATTCTTTCATTTGAATTGAAATAAAAGAATATTTCAGTGTTACTGGTAAAGTATTAACAAGAATCTAATGCGAAATTTTTCCAAAATAATTGATATGCAAGTGTTTTCTAGTTAAAATTATTTACTAGTTGTTTATGCTAGATTTTGATCAATTCATTGCTTCTTAATTTCCTTTCAGAAATATACAAATAACATATTATAGATAAAATATTAAAACGTAATGTTTTCAAAGAAAATACAAATAAAGATTTATTAGAATAATATGTACATAAAATACTTTCACATTTTGAACTCTATGAACATAGTTCCAGAGGATATCTATAATTTTTATCTCGATAAATGAAGTTGTAATTCAAAAATTTCTGAAAATGTTTGTAGGAGAAGGCGCTCAAAAGACCTCATTAACCATGAATTTAATTCATGTTTTAAACAATCATGAGCTTTTACACTATTCAAGAGTTTTTTTAAAGCTTGTCAATTTGTCGTCAGAAATTCCTTTTATTTTTCCTTTTCGTAAGAAATTACTCATGCACTTCTGAATTTCAGCATTTTTCTACAAGATATCAAAACTTGAACTACAATTTGTTTAAAGGATACTTTTTTAAAACTCACAAATTCAGTCGAGTGTTATGTTAGTTAAAATATTAATTACTGAAATTTTATTACTTATCCATATCCTCTGGATATGGATACGCAATAAAATTTTATCCTTTCATTTTACAAAAAAGGGTTATTTTAGAAGTTTTAAAAGTAAATTACCTTAACACCAGTAAATTTTAATTAGCTCTATTTCTATTAAACAACATAATTATTTTATCATGGTTTCATGACTTTAATCATCCCATGAGTTTAATGACCATTCAGGACTTTAAGCAAAATAGGAAAAAAACTATGTAAAGGAAAGTTGAATATTTTCAATTTAATGCATTTCAATTAAATTATAGTTGGACAATTTTTCTTTATCATTGTATCATTTTTTTATATTTTAACTGAATCTAGGTTACAACACAATATTCGTCTTAGAAGTGCTATTGTCTCGTCATTTTCTGCAAATAAACGTCATAAATGAAATATTTATTAGCAGTAATATCCAGAAATAAACAGGAACCACTAAAATCGCTGATAATCTGTTTGCACTTACGTTCAAGAATTAAGAAAGCACAAAAATATATGATGAAATTAAAATAACTTAAACAACACAAATATATGATTAACTCAATATTTATGAAATTGAAATAACAAAAATGTATTGTAAAACTGAAATAAAAATTTTCTCTATATTCTTAAGAACTCACATGGCATTACAGTAGTAAATTCTTCGTATGTTTCTTAAACACTTTTATTTTGTAAACATATAGCTAATTTTTCACCTTTATCATATACATTAACTTATAGATGGACTCAAAATGTAAAACAAGAAGTATGAAACGTAAAAAGTTTGACATTTCCAAACTGTTCTTATTTTTAGACCATTTGCTTGATACTTGAAATGTGATAACTTGCGCCTATTATTAGTTGTAAATAATGAAAATAACTAAATAGCTATAATATTAAGGATGTCATACCAGGAAAAGAGTACAAAAAGTAGTGTTAACTAATTTAAAACAAAAAAGAAGTTTTAGGACGCAAAAAATACAAGAATCTAAAAATTAAACAAATTACATTTCTCTTATTTTATTTAAATTAATATAATTTTTTAATAATAAAGCTATCATTTCAGTAATTTATATTTTCGCAATTGGAAACCAAATATCAATCAATTCATATAACCTCTGTTAAAAGCGTTCATTAGTAAAGTATGTATCTTCAATGTTTAATGCAATAATATAACATTTAGGATCCCGTTTTTGAACTCCTGGAACTCAGAAGCTGATGAGATGACTTTTGAATTTTTCTTTGTTGGAAAATATTGTTTGTTTTAAAACAGAAATTGTTAATCACGGATAAAAAAAAAATAACACGAATTTTAAGAAAGTTATTTTTAGAAGTTAATTACATATGTTAATTTTGTTTCACTCACAGCTATTGCAAATGATATTAATAGTGAGCAAATATGATAAAAAACGAAAATATTATTCAGATGCATCAATGTTTTTGATGATTTCACAACATGCGATCACAAAATACATCAAAATGTACTGAATACATTTTTCGAAATTTGTAACTTTCAGTAACTTTGTGACATTGGGCTATTCGCGGTTTCTCTTCACAAACCTTGGGGACTTTTAATTGAGATTGATTCCTTTGACTAAACAACCTTTGCCCGACCAAAAATGAAACGTGATACGTAAAGTTATTATGTAAAGCAGTTAGAAGTGAAGTAGATGAGTTAGGAAATATATAAACTCCAACTGAAAGTAGCAAGAGAGGCTGAAAGAGAGGCTGAAGGAGTAGAGAGGTTGAAAGAGAGAGGCTGTAGGAGAAGTGAAGCTGAAGTGATAGATAAGAGAAAGGAGGAAATAGAGATTGCAATAGAGGGTTCGAGTAAAGATTGTTGCTAGAGGTATATTTCCTACTGTTTTCAACAGTAAATCCAGAGTCTGAGTTGCAGTTGAGGAAGGATTAGTGGTAAGAGTCTGTTAGTTTACTATTGGTGGGTTGAACTAAGGTATTAGAAAGCCTACCCTGGAGAGCTTAGCGAGTTGTTGTCATAGTAAATATAAGTTAATAAATTAAGTATAGATTGTTCTAGTGTCTCTTTTATTATTTGTGTCGTTGTGTTTAATAATTGAATCTAGTGATGGCACAAGATGAAGCCCGGGTCGGGTGGGCGTCACAACTTTACACATTTTTGTTACATATTATTTTGAAAACAGCTTTTTTATCCGTGGGATATTTATCTCTGGTAAGTTCTTCAGTCTTATTAAGATTCAAATGAGTGATATCAAGGTACAAATGCCTTCTAATAATATTTTCCCATTCGTTACACCGTTTTGCACAATTTCCCCCTATAACATACACACACACAAACATATATATGAGTGTGTGCGCCTGTGTTCCAAAGAATTTGAAGTTGTTGAGTGCACAGAAAAACTGCGATAGTATCCTGCCCTTAATGCACATTAATTCAAACAATATGCAAGGTAAAAAAAAAGGAGTAAAAGAATTAAATTCATTAAACACCTGAAAACGTTATATTTATAAACCTGAAAAGGTTATCCAAGTTTCTTTGATTATAATGTACTATGTTTTTATGAAACTTAACACTTTATTTTTGCTGATAAGATATAATTAAATAAAAAAACAAGCTTTATTTACTTTTAAACTATTCTTTTACATGCACGAGAAAATATTTGAATGCATAAGTGATATTTTATTTAGCACAAGGATTTAGATTTTAGTATATAATATTTTTAGTATTTATGTAGAAGTAAGATTTTTTTTTCTTTGTATATCCTAATATGCATTTATTCACAGATGCGTTAGATGTTCTTGAATTTCAAATAATAGATTAGTTTTGAATTTAATTACTTTCTGAATTGAAGAAAAAAAAGATCTTACATGTTTCAGTTCTAGTGAACAGGCGAATCATAATTTCTTTTTTCGTTTATTACGCCTCTGACCAGAGAAGTGCCAACGTTCTTTTTTCGATTACGGATCTATAAATATACAAAAAAATTAAGTTTCATAATATTTTCTGCCACGGGTGCTGTACTTATGTTTTCACTCTGACTGATGCATTTCTTTTGATACATAATGAACTAAAATAATATCAACAGATCAGTCTAATGTATATGTTTCTATTGCATTATATATTTCTTTAATATAAAGTCATTAAAAATAGTTTGCAAATTTATTCCACTTAGATATAAGAGTAGGTAATTTATTATTTAACTTACTCTTAGTTTTATTAATTTTCATCTTTACTACTTTTATATGAAATGACGATTTGTAAGAGAAAATACACATATCAAAGGTATTTTAATTATATTTTTAAACTCAAAAAAAAAAAAAAAAAAGGTTAGAGCTATGTAGAAAAAAATTGCTTTTGCTAAAAATTCATTTTTTAACATTTGAAATGGAAGTTTTGAATGTTGTTTTTTCAAATTTGTTCTTTATACGTAGAATGGGTTTAAAATCCAATTTTGAGCTCTTCAATTTTATTCGAATTTCAGCAGAGGATATAAATAAAATTACTTAGAACATCAAACTTATTATTTGAAATGTTTTATTGAATTTTAAAAATTGCACAAATGGTTTTATACGTGATTTTTATTGAATTTTAAAAATTGCACAAATGGTTTTATACTTAACGCAAGGAAATAAATAGATTTCTAGTTTATTTACGAAAGAAGCTATTGTACGTTTTTTCTGTGATTTTACATTACATTTTGTTCGACGAAATATGATAAATAAGACATTAAACCGAATGTAAATGTATAAACTTAAAAACATGCATAATAATTCTTAGTGAAAAAAAAATAAGTATTATTATTTGAAACCATCGTTATTCGGTGATTAGCCTGTGAATCTTTGACCATTCTCTTCACCACCGTTAGAAATATCAGACATCACGTTGTGATATTGGGCTATTCGCGGTTTCTCTTCACTATCTTTGTGGACTTTTAAATAAGATTGATTGCTTTTGCTAAACGACCTTTACACAACCAAAAATGAAATGTGATTTTGGTAAAACAAGTAGAAATGAAGTGAAGCGGCAGAGTTAGGAAATATATAAACTCCGACTGAAAGTCGCGATAGAGAGGTTGAAGGTGAAGTTGAAATAGGTGGATAGAGAGGCTGAAGGAGGAGTTAAAAGAGGTGGAAAGAGAGGTAGAAGAAGGTAGAAAGAGGTTGAAGGAGGAGTTGAAAAAGGTGGAAAGAGAGGTAGAAAGAGGTTGAAGGAGGAGTTGAAAGAGGTTGAAGGAGGAGTTGAAAGAGGGGGAAAGAGAGGTTGAAGGAGGAGGTTGGATAAGAAGTTGAGTGATTCAAGAGATTTAGTTATTCCAGTGTTCAACAATTGTTCCAGAGTCTGAGTTGCAGTTGAAAAAGGCTTAGTGGTAAGAGTCTGTTAGATTATTGGTAGATTGAGTTAATGCAGTAAAAACCTTGTCCGGTAGAGCATTCAGAATTGTTGTTATATGAACAAGAAGTTAATAAATGGCGTAATTATTGCTCTAGTGTCTCTTTGTTTGACTTACTGATTCTTAGTGTTTAAACATTGAGTTTAGTTATGGCACAAGAGGCAACTCGGAATGGGCAGCCGTTGCAACGTTTAGACCTTTTTAAATGTTTCATTAGTTGATCTTGAAATGATTACATCTGTTTATTTTTTATTTTACTGCCTGCTGCCTCCTAGAATTGGAAACTTTGAATGAGGGATGAGTTTGGGTGCCAGAAGTATCGGCTCTGAACCTCCTAATATTCTTGTTGTTGCTCGTGTGACAACATGCCGATTCTCCAGCTGAACCAAACACTTGGAAAGGAATAGTGGACGGTAATCCATTGTGAGTGAAAGTAATATCAGGTAATTGACGTACACTTTGTACGAGTAATACATAGTATTAATAATGGCTACGGGTAATAAATGGCTTATTTCCCTCTTGAAACATTTATTCTACTTCAGAACAAATTTCGAAAATTGTATAAATGTTTCATTTTGATTTATTAAGATTTTAAAAGGAAATATAATTTCTTTTTCATTAATCTAGTATAGTGTGCACATTTTTAAAATTTCATGAATACTAAAAATACTAACATGGAAGCGATATTCGTGAGCATTTTCCTCAAATACTTTCTTTTTGTTGCATTAAATACCTTTTCTACAAAATATATAAGAATTGGAATGAAATAAAATTGTACGTGTAAAATGTGCATTTTGCTATTTGTGAATTTGACTATGTTTTTGAGAAATTAGCATTTTTGTAAAACGAGTAAATACAGCATCATACACAAGTACGCAAATTTTCAAGTATTTTTCGGGATCTGAAATATATAGTGGTGGCTAAAATTGTGTACACTTTTGGAAAGTTTTATGGGTTTTTTTTTAACTTTGTTTGCTTATAGAAAATGTTATGTTTCATGAAATAGAAAGTCTTATACATGATTTTGAAGAAAATTTAATACTGAATTCGATACAAATAAACAAAATTCAATTATTTGTAACACAAAAGAATTTTAGCTGCAATAATTATCGATATACATTTGATACTGATAATTGCTGTGGATTATAAGTGCTTAGTATGGTAGCTTTTATTTTTTTTTATTACAGCTTCTCATCGATGTTTCATTGAGCTGAGGATAGCTTTAAGCTCTTCCTTCGATATTACATGATGCCAGGAAGAAATTATTGTCTCAATTAGTCCCATTTTAGTTGTTGAGTGTCTCGTTTGTACAAGTGTTTCCAAACGGTGCTACAAGTTTTTGGTAGGATTAAGGTCAAGACTGTTTCTTGGAAAGGAGAATAATTCAATACCCTTTACCTCAACACTCCTTGTTCGAAACCTTTTTTTTGTTAATTTTACTGTGTGGCAGGGAGCAGAATCCTGCTGAAAAATAAATGAAGCATAGTTGGGAAATAGATTCCTGATGAAAATTAGAAATTTTCGTTATAGAATAGTATCAATGAATTTTCTGGCATTCAGTGTCCCTTCGGGGACATGAAGGCAAACTTATACCATCTGCTGACATGCATAATTGAATCATAACACTAAATGGATATTTCCCAGTTATCTGAATACAATCAGGATGCAGATCTTCTCCTGTTCTAACGTCTTACATATTTTTTGCCCATCATTACCAAATAACGATATATTAGTTTCATCGCTCCATATTACTTGTAGCCACTGATAACCTGTCTAATGTGTTCTTTTGTCCAATGTAGTCTTTTTTTTCACTGCTGCAAATTGAGAGAAGGATTTTTCTGTGGAATTCTACTTCTTATTCCAACACCTGTTAATCTTCTCCTGATGGATCTTGAGCAGACAAAAACATCAGCATCATTCAGACCACTTTTGATGGCTGTTAATGGCATTTTTTCTAGCTTGAAAACATAGTCTTTCTATTCCTAAGATCAATAGATGTGGAGCAACTTTTTAGGTTTTTTCCTGCTTTATTTTTTAATGAATTTGTCTCCTGATATAGTTCGAACAGATCGTCGATAAACTTTCGAACTTAGGATGTAATCACTGAATCACCCACCTGTCTTGCAATTTCAGCACACTTTTCTGTAACGCAATGAAGTTGCATCTCTTTCTAGAAGCCCAAACTACTCTTTTATTTGATGTTATTGCTTATTGAATTAATATTAAAATATTTTACAATTATTTTTACTTATTATTTGATTATGTACGAAAGAGTCTTCCTTCTACAGAACAAAACCCAATAATGACTGTTTCAATTGTAAACATGATGTCAGCATCTGCTGGTAGATATTGGATCCCAAATACATTTGACTGGTTCCCAAAACAAAAACAATGATTGGCCGAGAAAGTTAGACATTACAAACCACTTCATAACCATGTTTGTTTTTAGATTAAAGTACGTATAATTTTTTTTTGTATTGAAAATATTTGAATTTTGTTTTTTGTATTACGTTCAGCATTAAAGTGTCTGTAAAATGATATATAAAACTTTATATTTTGTGAAACGTAATATTTTTCAATCGTATACAAAGTTAAAAAAAACACCAAAGTTTCATGAAGTGTTCATGATTTTGGCCACCAATGTATAGTGTTTGGATAGTAAAAAATATAACAGTTTCACATTTGTTATTATTTTTGAGCAATACATTTTCATAAATACTAAAACATTACTTTGACTTATGATGCTTTAGTAATAATCATAGTAAAATGCTTTAAATTAAACACACGAAGCACAGTCTTATTAATCACATTTTTATTCAAAAGTAATGACCATATTACTATAATATTTATTGTTTCATATTTTCTATCATATGTAGTTGCTTTCACCATCATTAACATCTGGATTATCTTGAAAGTATGCAGTTTGCGAGTCAAATATGTTTCGAATGAATTATGCTCTGGTAATCCACTTGCAATTTTTCACTGCTATTCATAATATTTACTTTTTAATAGCAATCTTTTTACTTTATAGGCATGTTAAGAATTTGGAGGGAGATATTTTTTCCATAGAAAGATCTGTCTTAATTCAGTTGCTCATCAGCTGTTGTGGGGGAGGAAGTAAAGCGTAATGTAAACAAATTGAACTCGGCTCCTTTAACTTCCATGTAATGTACACTCGTGTTTCTGATTTTTAAGCGAATGTTTTTTTATTAGGTTTTAATATGTATTTTTATTTCTTTCTTTTTAGAGCTTTACCGTCAGCACTATTTGTCTTGGCGTTGCTTTTGGATGTATTTCGTTAACTTCCCTTTCTTTTTCGGAAAGCCTTGACTCCTGTTTCTAATTGCGAGAAAGTGTTTTTTATCAGAAGAATATACTCACATGGTCAATGCTCTAATACTGTCGAGAGTGTGATTAATTGGCTAAAAGGTTTGAAAGAATATTTCTAGCGATTCTGATGCTGATATTTCTTAAAGACGGTCAAAACAGGACTTTGCTTTTCTCCGCGTTTCGAGAATTACCTCACTCGTTCATCACATTAAGTTTTGTTACTTCTCGTAAATAGTCTTTATTGTATTTTTTTAATTAATTTTAAAGCTTATTGATATTTTTATCAGTAAAACTTCGGAATAATTTCAATAGCGCTTCTGAAAAAAAATTATCGAAGTAAGCACTTCTTTATATACATTTTTCTGTAAATTAATGGGTAAAGATTATTATAAGTGTTCTAAATTTAAAATCTATAACGAATAATTTAAATTATTATTTTAATAATTTGAAATTTTATCAAAAATTATAACATTAGGACAAAAACTCTTTTTTTTCTGATATTGTTTCTTTATTTGGTCTTAGCGACACAACCCCCCCGAACCGTTTAACAGTTCATTTTGAATTTCCTCCTTCCAAATGGAAATCTTAAAAGATGGAGTACCGTCCCGAAAGGGTTAACTCTTTTCTCCTTATTGTATTACCAATAAGGAATTTGAAATCTTTTTTCGGACAGTGACACTATTATCACCCTTTACTTTGAAGAAAATAAATTTTTCTGTGTGTCTGTATCCATAATTATAATCACTTCTTTGGTAAGGCAAAACCTTTTTTCATGAGAAAAAAGAATTTGGAGCCGTACAATATATCTGAACTGTCTATATTGCAGTAGTTCTTTTTGTGTTTTTTTATTATCCTTCTAGTATTAATCGCCACATGGAATTTATGGCAGATAGCCATTCTTCCATTACAAAGTCAGATTCTAATTCAATTACAATTTTCATTCAAGTGAGTCTTTTGATTTACTAGAAATGTTTGCATAATTATCATTTAATTATTTTGGATATGCTCTAAGAATAATTTTCAATTAAAGTAAACTTTTAAGGCTATTCATAAAAAATGCAATTTTTATAGTGGCTCGTATATCCGTTAATCATTGCTCAAGAAGCCTTAGATATATGCGTTCTATTGATTAAGAACCACAAGACATAAACAGCAACCAGCATGCCTCATTTTCTTAAACATGAGCTCTAAATATGCCTATTGGAAACGTATATAAAATACTGATAACATAAACATGTGGGTTGTTGATACTTTCGATTGCTTTTTTTTGTTTTGTTTTCCTTTTATGTAATAGGAAATTCTCTTTTTTTCATTCCATTTTACTTACCCACTATCCATTCAGTTTTAATCATGTCTTGCATTTCTAGTAAGCATTCTTAAACCTATTCTACTACCTTAAAAATTTTATATTATGCTGTTTATATACTGCTCCTTCACAATAATGTTTATCAGCTGCCATGATTTATGAAAAAATATTAATATTATATGTAAATTGTAATAAATAATGTTGTGTCAAATTAAATCATTGAAATAAAATTCATACTTTTACAAAAATTGCTCCCTTGTGTCAACAGTGAAAACAGTCTAACCAGTAAGATAATAATAAATATTGCTTTATTTATAAATATTTGGAAGTGGCACAGCACATGTAGCAGCACTTATACAAATTAACAGCACAATCGAGAAAAACACTACCTGTACAAGTTATCAAATTAAGAGGAACAAATGCAACATTTGATACAGACGAGTGACACAAACATGCACAAAAATGCACTTGTAATATTACTCATAACACTTTCAAATCCTGTTCGGATTACTAGCTCATACCACAATTCTTGGTTGGTATTATTAACGTCGCACTAAAAGTCTAGCTGACGATTCCTAACAATCGCCAAATCAAAAGCCCTCTCACACACCAGATATATCTCCAACGTTGTA
>BMAW01095747.1:0-38207 GCA_019974015.1 Nephila pilipes
ACTTTAATAAGTATTGTTTTGATTCCTATGCAAGAGTCTGAATGGTTTTGAACAATTGTCATTTTGATTTTCTAAATCTCTTACGTCTACATTTTCCTTTCTGAAGGATATTAAAGAAATGGTGTGGAGGTTAAGCGCATCTTTTTAAATAAATGAAAACCTTATTTCTCTAATATTTCTGAATACTTATCACCTTGTTGAATTGTTTCTTAATTTTTTGATCCATACAATCAGTCTTCCATAATAATCATTCTTAATGATCGAAATAATATCAGGATGGTTGGTTTCTCAATTCACTTTAATTTCGCTTTTGACTGCGAATTGCCAACAATAGTTTTCGATATAACAGTAGTTTTCATTGCACGTAACTTAAAACTATAAAATAACTTTGAATAAGTAATTTTAAAAAAACTTCAAACAGATTAACATTACATCATTTAGTTATATTCCTTTCAGAAAAATATACTTATTTTTATGAATCAAGAATTTCAAAAACTTTATCTTCTGAAAGATTTTTCGAGGCTTTTATTGTTTAATATATTTCAGTCGGAGACAAAGATATTTATCTGTACTCTATTTGTCATAATTTGAAGAAACTTTTTTTTTAATAAGCAAAACAAAGATCTTAAATAAATGTTTATAAGAGAAACGGAAATAATCAAAATTCTAAGTAATTCTCCAAAAATCTAAAATGAAACTCTACAATCAAAGATTAGATTCATCATTCAAAGTGCAAGGCTACCGCGAAGTAAGCATAATAATAGTAACCAAACATGCACAAAAGCTTATATTTAATAAAAGATTTACTTTCCTTTTGATATTATCTTCAGTTTAATTTTGTATCCAATGGATAGATCCTTCAGCGATTCATTATTTACTGCGCAATGACAAAGAAAGTTTATTTATAATCAACCTTAAGCTATCTGTAATTCTGAATTAAAGACAAGTAATAGGATGTCCCCCATGCATCGCGTAATTTACAAAGACGCCTTATTTTGCCCCTACATGTCTATCTGGATCGGAGGCTGATATCCCCGTAGCGAGTTCCATTTTTTCCCTCGGAATATAGAAGTACGGTTTGTCTTCCTGTCTGGAAAAATTTTCACCTACCTTTGTTGAAAATTATGAATAGGCGAGCGGACCAATATTTGAAATCTTAAGACAGTTTAAACTTTTGAGAAAGGCTATACTTCACTTATTTCTGATATTTTTTACAAGTGAATGATGTTCGGTCATGCCTTTTTGATCCTCTTCTCCCTCTCAGCGTAAGCAATTTCAAACTTTAATTGTTAGAGAATTTAAAGTAGATAAATAAGTAATTATCTATAAAAGGGAGCCACTTCATTAGCTTACACATCACGATGAAATATATAAACATATATAATACGAATTTTAAATCAAAAATAAAATATGCATTTATTCTCGTTTAATACGCTATTTGTTTTGTTTAATACTATACAATTCATTTCCTTCACTAATCCTTACTATGATTATTGAAGGTAGTAAATTGTATTACTTCCTTTTAGACGAAAAGAAAAGTCATTTTCTATTTATCAATGTATTTCTGAATAATGTACAGTTCAAAGCAGTAAAGCTAGTGATAGGTAGAACTTTGAATAGTTCTGTCCGTACAGTAATCAAATTTCAGCCACGGTATTTTTCTTTAAACACTGTATTTTGCACCTAAAATGTTATTTACTATTTGTCTAAGTTCTAAATAATTCTACATCTTTCAAATTGGTTGTTTCTCGAATATTCTATATATGTATAGAGGCTGAGTCCCATCACTTTTTGGCAAGTTTTCAGTCCTGTGATTTTACGAGTTGCTCTGTTCTAATAATAAATCAAATTATTTGCTTAAAATAATAGTGTAACCCCATGCGTTTTCGTGACAATATCATTAAGGAAACAGTAATAATTGTTTTTTTTCTGCTTATTCCGTATGGCCTGTCCCTCTTCTTTGTTTAAACAATTGATTGAAATATATATTTGATTTTAAAATGATTACTGTATTCTAAAATAAAATAAAGGTGGACTATGTAATTCGATAAAATTCGTAACTTATATTAGTTACGAAATAATACTAACTGCTCAGATAGAATTAATAACGCCATTTTAATCTAATTAGAATTCTTACACAGACACTTATTTAAGCCCTTCGAAAATCATAAATGAATTATATAATAAAATTAGCAATACGTTGAGGTATTTATTTATGAAAAGAATTTTATTTTGGGAGTTACAAAATATATGCATTCAAATTTCTATGCATTAATCTCTAATAAGTCATACTACTGCACCCTGTATAGTTACGTTGAAAGTTTTTAATTTCTTAGTTTACCAATGGGAACCAAGACAATTCCTATGATTTATATCATACTATGCTTATGTTGTTCATTGTAAGAATTTACACTGTATAGTTTGGGAGCATAAACCGGCAATTTTTCCTTATCAAGGGGATTATTTTATCTTTTATCTCTCAACAAAAATAATCCATATGTTACTTTCTTCAGTACTAGAAATTTTCATACTTAGTTTTTCCTCCACCTGGTTCCTATAAAGACATACTAAACGCAAGGGCTTAAAATTGATAAAATTAAGTAAGCAGTTAGAAAATTTAATACAAATCGATATTTTCTTACTATATATAGCCATATACAGTATAACTGCACAAACAACTTAACGTAAATAAACAATCTTCTTTTGCTTTAAAAGAGAAATATTTAATATTAACAAAGCAGATGAAATCTAATGGAATGGTAAATACATTAAGCGCTCTTCAAATGGGCACGTTTGGGAACACGATCATTCCGAATTAGTGATTTTGTTGTATTACCGGCAGATGATATAGTTCAAACGGGAATACAAAAGATTAATCGCTATTTAGATAAGAAAAATTAAATGCTAAAAACATTTTTAATGTGTTTGTGCACATTCTGGACTTGTGTAATGGATACAAATAACCGACGAAATATTTTGTCACTGTAACAACTACATAAGCATTATTGAAGTATTCAGCAATAGTTTGTTTGTGTATTCTTATATTGATAAAAAAAAAGCACAGCTCAAGAGATAATTTGATACGGTACAATGACAGCTAAAATAAGTTCTGATAAGCTACTCTATGTCAAGGATAAGTACATATAGAGTTATTGACATAAAGAGCGTCTAAGTCAACAAACGCTTGAATCCATACGAAAAAAACCATAAACGGACGTTTAAATGTTGACAGATTACAGAATGTGCCTAACCGTTGAATACAGGTTTAAAAAGGTCTTACTAAATTATTTTATTATTTTCTCGAAATACTCCCTTTTGTTGATGCAACGTTTCAACACGAATATTAAGCAAGAATATTTTTTATAAAAGTTTTGTTTCATGTCGTTGTGTTGGCAAAGCCATAATTTATGTTGACTGTGGACTGCGAGTTTAATATGCTCGTTGTATTATATCTTAAATAATTGCTTCATTTAATCAAATGAAGCTTAAGAAAATTAAGTAATTATACTTAAATGTTTTTTAAATTAAATCTGTAAATTCATTTGATTTATAGTAATAGTGATTTATGGTTACAATAATTCTAAGACTCACATCTAAACTCGCAATATTTAAATTTAAAAAAAAAATTGAAAAAGTAAATAAAATGGATTTTCATATTTCTTTTAATTTTCTAATTCTTACACAATTACGTTTTCTTTCACCTTTAATTTTCCGTAAACTATGATCTGAGAGAAATATTTTCTTATCAAAAGAAATTTGTTTCTTTAAAACATTTTGTTACTTTTTCTGTAAATAATTTTACACATTTAGTTTCTTAATATACTTATTTAATTTTTATCTTCATCTTCTTATTGAAACTTATCAGCATGTTTGAATGAAAGGTAAACAAAAATGAAAGACCATCTTATTTTAATAGACTTGTTTCCTAGAATGCGTGAAATTGTTTGTGAACATTTAAATACGTTCCTTTTTCGTCATACAAAATATTTAGACGAATTGAGAGCTTTCATTATTTTTCCCTCAATCGTTATACATGTTGCCAGACTTTTTCATCCAAAAAATTGATAATTAAATCTTAAGTAGAATAAAATATGTTTTTTGCTTATATCATGATGGGATATATTACAGGTCATTTTTGTACTAAATCAACAACTTCTTGATATAAATGTTTCATTTAAATGACACACGTTTAAATTTCTTTAGTTCTGAATGATGATGATTACGGATATATTATTTATCTGTATGTCATATACATGCCATATCCATTGCAAATTCAATAAGATGGAAAAAGATGAAACGTTGAAAAGAGTTTTTTAAAAAAAAAAAATGCAAGAAATGCAAAACACATAAAATTTATAAGAGTGTTGTATTACTCTATTTTAAATTTAGTTATTTATTTTGATAGTACGAATTCATGATGGTGATGGAATAATATGATATGATCTTTAGAACTTTACGCTAAATATTTTACTTATCAACGGCTCGAGAAATGTACATAAAATGGGTGTATAAAACTTAACAACTTATTTTCTTTACAAAAAATAAAAAAAAGTAATGTTGTTTAATCAAAAACTAAAACTATTTTTGTTAGGAAGTGTATAAACTAAAATTCATAAAACAAAAAAGTAGGTCAAATATGTGTGTGAGCTTTTTTTGTCAAATTACTCTAAGTATGAAACTTAAAAGCAATCGCAGAATTTATAAATACTGTCTAAAGTATTAAAGAAAATTTTAAAAAGGTTCTTCATTGTTAGTCATAATAATTCTTGTTTGTCAAATCTTTATTATACTCTAATATTTAGAATTTATAACAGAATATTAAATTTTAACTTTCTTTAATTTTTTATATTATTCAATTTTAATGTTAAAATTTTTTGAACATGACTATTCTTTGTTTACGTATAGTAAAAGCATTATTTTGAATTTTTGTGGCTTTATTTATTATAAAAAATTATTTCATAAATACCATGGCTTAAGAAAGGTATTCTTAACTCATATCCAAAATCAGGTTTCATGTATCTATTTATCTTTCTCTCTCTCTCTGTATATATATATATATATATATATATATATGTAACAAAGGAAAACAACGCACACAATTTTACATGTTTATATTCTCAGATACATCTTAAATTAACACTATCCAAACATTTCTGTGGAATAAAATTATTTTCAATTACGAATGAATTTATATAAATTCTAGTAAAGAGTTTAATTCTTTTCCAAATATTCTATTTCTATCGGTGAAGTATATCAGATTACGAATTTCATTTAATAAGCTGCGAGTGTGCTCTTTCTGAAAGACAAAAGACTTCTGAAATGAGGTAGAAAAATAATTCCCTCAATGGCAGAACGAAAACATCTAGCTAACGAACCATGACTTGATCAATAAATAGCAACAATGTGGTTGCATGTACTCCCGACGCAGCAACTTATTTCTGTGAGACTAACTAAGGCAATCGCATGTAAATCACAACTAGTGATATACACACGCTCATCAAATGGAAACTGTCTAATACGAAAACTTCATATAACAGGGAAGGGATGTGTATCAATTGCAATAATGGCTGGGAAAACAATCTTCTCTTAAATAACGTTCAGAATGTTCCTCTTCGTATCATCATTATGGTATTCAAGGAAGTATGGTTGTTCCTTTCAACAAAGACAGCAGACTTCCCCAACTATGGGGGAGAAAATAAATTCACCAAAGGTGGGGCAAAAACATCATGCGTGAAAAAAAAGGAAATGATGCTTATAGGATTATGTTTATTAATTTGTACAAGAATTTACAAGCCGAAAAAAAAACTTTCACATTGATATTGATTGCACAAAATACTTTTATTTCATAGTCAATAAAAAGAACCGCTGCTATAACGTTTTTAAGGTAGTCAATTGGAACATAAATTAAATGAACAGTGCTCCTTTAATAAGTTGTATCATACACTTATCTGCAGTTTGCTCCATACATCCACCTTAAAGGCTATTTAATGTATTTAAATATGACGTCGATATTCAACATCATGTATGGAAGGAATAAAGTTCTAGTGTTCTTTTTAATAAAGATCTTTTGATGGAATTATGCAGTTTTTTGCACCAAGTTTGATCAAAGCATACACAAATAGCATGAAAAGGGACAGAAAATGCTTCATTCTCTACTATGATAATGACAGTAAATTACTATAGTAGAGGTTTAACAGTAAGAAGTAACCAAACTCTTCTTTTGCAGATTTAAGTGACATCATTTAAGCAATTAAATTTGCTGTTAATATGGAAACTAATTGTGATTGAATGAATAGTTTTAAGCGTTGTATATACAAGAAACATACTACGGTTATTGGAGGTAGACTTTATAATTTTATATTGCAACTTCACTTTAAAAGAGATATTTTCTATAGAGCTTTAATATCATACGTTATGATTATCAAATCTTAAATATTTTTGATTTCGCAAATTAATTGTAGCTCACACAGCACGTTTTTTTTTTCAAATTATATCGGATTTGAGGATAATGACGTACGCGATGTATTTAAATGTTATGATTATTTCATACTTACGAGAAAAATTGCAAGAGTATTTTAACATTGTTTCGTATGTACACGGGTAAACTGTAGAGTATACCAACTCATCATGCTTTTAAAAGTGAACTTTAAGAATTACATTATACATTTTAGAACACCCAATTGTTTGTTGTCTCTGCTAGACATGTAATTATCTATATTAATCAAGAAAATGAAAAATCATACAAGATTTACCATGCCTAAATTCCACTATTTTATTAAACGAAAATAAATTTATTTACTTTGAACGGAAATTATGTATTGCATTAAAGGGAAACAGTTTCGGTATCCATATTAAAAAGTTAAAGCAATAAAAAATATTTCCGCTGATAAAAAGAACTCTTTATAACTGCAGATTTGACGTTCTGCTCGTCATTTCAACAAATATGAAAAATAACTTTTTTCTGTCTTTTTTCACACTTTTGAATGCTGCAGACTTTTAATATTAGAGATAAGAGAAAGATTGTGAGTGACAAAGACCTGGTGCTGAAAGGGATGAAAAATTTTCTCTGGAATGAAAGATATAGTGATGAGTTTGAAAAATTTATACAATTCCTTTCTTCCAAAATTCTTTGTACCATTTTCACTGCAATCTATATTTATTATCTCAATGCTTAAAGAGAAAAAGAAAGAGTCGAAAAATGGAGGAAGTAAACAATGGATTATATTGATTGTGCTCTGTATTGTTAGCACATGCGAGTAATTAATTAATCTTTCAAATCTCGCTTACATATTTGAGCTTGCGAAATTATAAATATTTTATAAATTAAACTGAATGCATACCAATGGAAAAAAGGTAAATATACACTCTCTTGTTTAAATACAATGAATTAAGGAACTAAATAAAATCGTAAAATTCTTCTTGCCAATTAAATATAAATTGATTGGTAGAGAATAATGTTATAGCTAGTGAAAATAAATGGGAATTTATATTTAAATAAAAGATATTTTAATAAAATAATTGTAATGGTAAATTTTAATGTGAACAATAAAATTAGCTACAAAACCTCTTCTTACGAATAAAAATGGAAATAATCTACCTGAGGCAATTGCTAAAATAAACTTCTTTCGGAGGATCTAGGGGGGAAAATGTCCAGGGATTTTTTTTAAGAATCAGACTATTGTAAGACTAAATCAGTTTATTTTTCCAAGTAATTTATTTGAATTAAATATAATTAAGCTGATAAATCATAATATACTGAAATGTTATTATATTATGCACTATTATATTGAAATAAAATTATATTAGACACTAAAGTGGTTTAGAATATATTATTATTTTTTGTTCTATTCCTCTTAATAATTATGTTTTGAAAGAAAGATTCTGTGTTATTTTTAAATACTATATTCTCAAAAAAATATTAACTATTCCATATATTATTTACCTATGGATACTTCACTTTCAGGTAATGAATATATAGATATTATTCATACATTTATTGTCGAAGAATATATTAATATGTTGGAAGAATGCTGCATTAGATACTACCCTGCAAACTTATGATTATATAAATCATTTTTGCTATAATTTTAAACCATTAGTGAACCAAATATAAAGTAATTCATTATGTAGCAATGTGTGTGTAATTATACTGTTATCAACAATCTAAGCTCTTAATTCTAAAGTAATCACACAAATACAAATGTTATATTTGTCCAACTAATAAAAATTATAATTAATAAGAAAAATTATTAAAGAGAAGCAAATTAAATTTTTAGATAATCATTTTCGTTTAATTTTCAAGCTCCTATTAAGGATTTTTCTTAAATTTCTTAAACTAGTTCATGTATCTGCAAATAATATATTTTCCAATTAAAAAATTATAATAATATTACACAGTTACAGTTTTCCTTAACAAAATGCTAGTAAAATAGTGATCTCAAATTATATTTGTCTATAAATATTGGCACTTCTTTTAAGAAAGATTTACTTCAGATATTTTAATTCAACGCTTACAAACTACAGTGTATAAAATTCTGAAACCTTGTATTTTATTTTATGAATATCTGTAAACGCGGTGAACATAATAAGAATTTAATTCAGGAAATGAAATGTTTCAAATGGATCTATACCACATTATAAAGTAAATTATTATTGAATTATATGTTACAGGTTTGATGAATAATTTTAAAGACAAATAAAATATTTTAAAATTACTTAGCAATAGGAAAATTCTCCCAAAAGTTATATTTTTATTTAATTTCCAATTCTTATAAATATATTTTTAAATTTAATAAAGTGATAAAGTTAATCGTTTTTATTGGTTGAAACTTATTCACTAGAAGTAATTAAATGACTAAATGATAAATTCGATTAACAATAATCTGAACGCAATGAATTTAATCTGAATGAAGTATAAATATACATATCACCACTTTGTTTTGAATTTTTAACATAAATTGCTCTCATTTAATTGATAAAAGCAAAGTATTTCAGGAAGTGTCATTTTACATGCAACATAATATCACGCTAATTAAATATTTGAGGCCATTTAAATTGTACATATCTAAGTGGAACTCTTTCGGCATCAGCGGCAATTATTTGAAATAAAATGGGAGGCATGTGCGACCTAATTATTATGACTACGACTCTAGTCTGACGCATGATCCATTAGAACGAAATCCATTGGGATACTTAAAATCTTCCAAGACAATTTATTCCAATAAATCTTTCCTCTTTTATAGCATTATTTGGGATCAGGGGAGATTCATCTGTTGATAATGTATCGAGTTTAACTTTCCGGGACTTAGTAATTATGCAAATTGACTCCGGTTTTCACTGAATATGCAATACGATTGACTTCAAAGGAGCTATTTGCACAAGGTGCTCGATATGCCGGAATTTGTAGGGGCATTTAAAAAAGAATTAATATTATCCTTACCAAGACATATTTGCAACTTGTAATGCATGATTTCGGTGGGTCTAGCGACTTTTTATTACATTTTAATCAATATCTTATAAAAATATTCTATGGAAATTTGTTTTTTACAGAAATATTAGCTAATCCATAACAAACAGCTAACAATTTTTCATAGAATGGCATCATACAAATTGAATCCTTAATATTTTACTTCGTTTCAAAGGTAGAATATACAATTATTACACTCGTAGCAATTACAGAAATTACACAAATTTTTTATTACAAATTACAAAAAAAGAGAATTTATTTTATTGTAAAGTAAAATGATTTCAATTCGGATACAAACTGCAAAGGACTTTCAGAAAATGTTTAAATAGGATTCAATTATGTATATCTTATTCAAAAGAAGAGAAAAACATAATATAATTGAATCCTATTAGCTGATAAAGTAAATATATATATATATATATATATAGAGAGAGAGAGAGAGAGAGAGAGTAAGGAAAGTTTTTGTCATTGTAAAAATATTAAATAATGATTCAATAATATATATTCCATAAAAATGTTACACATTTGGGTGCCAAAAATATTTTTAAAAAGCGTAAGAAAATATTTTAAACTTTAACCGTATTTTTATGAGTTAAATAAATCTTATCAGCAGTTTTTAAGATCTAAGCAAATGCACCTTTCGTAATGTGATAATGTATATGTGTGTAAATATAATTCTTTTGATAATATGGTTCAATAATCTGTAGTAAAAACATATATCTTTTAATTAAAAATACTATTTTAAATTGATCGTAAATGATTCAATTTTGCTTAAAAGGAAAAATAAATTTATTAAAAGCTCATTGAATGAATCATAAAATTGTTTGAAAGATGTTAATTTGTTTTATAACTAATAGATAGATTGATAATTTTGATTGAAAAATATAAAAGCTTCATTTTTCATTGAAGAAAAATAATTTGCATACAATTTTAGAGTAGTAATAATCTTTCATAGAAATTAAGTTATTACTTAATTTCATATGATCTCATGTATTACAAGGAGTTTTGTTTCTTCTTCAATACAGTATTAATTTAATTAGAAGTATGAATATTTACAATACATTTTAACTCAAAGTACAAAGTTTCATTTAAAAAAAAGTTTTTTCATGTACAATTTCTTAATTTAAAGCAATCTCAGTGACGAAGCTAATAAAAGAAAAGAAAGAAAATGTTACTTGATACATATAATGCAATGCCATGATTAACTCAAGAACAATTAATCTGTAAGAAAGTAGCTTTCAACTCATTTTCCAAATTACATTTGATTATCTTAAAAATTCGAACATGCTTGAAATTCATCCCGAAAATTCTTAATTGATCTTTGTTCATTCTTCCATTTGAATATAAATAGCCTCTTTATACTACTAAAATGTTTTTTCTCCCATAGTGAAGCAGTTATAAAGATGCTTTTTGATGCAAAAAGTATCATGAACCAATAAAATATTAATAATAATTAAATATATTAATATTTTTTAAAATAAAATATTAATAATATATTATGAGCGTCAAACATCCTTCTAACTCTCTTTAAGAAAAGCATTTTTGTAGGTATTTCAATTTTAACTGTGATAAAAAGGAAAGTATTATGAACTATCAAAACACCATTAAAATAAAATTTTGGATTTTAAGTAAAGCTTTTAGAGTCTTAAAAGATTGGTAAATATGAAAATTCTTTATGCTTCATGTATCTTCCCTTTTACTTAAGCATGAAAGCAAACCATCGCAAGTTAAGAAAAAAATGTTTGTTTGTCCTTTATTTATCTATCTTGCCCTGGAATACTCCTGCAAAGCAATAAAACTGAGAAAGTGAAGCAACAATAGGCACTTAAATAAGTCCGGAAAAATGCTATTGTATTTCAAGAAAGAAATGCGATGCTCAATGATAGGTAAAATGGATTTTAGGTGTTTTCGGAATGTTTATGTGTTTATTAAAGCTAGGCTATTATCACGCGAAAGTAATATTTATGAATAATATTTTTTTTTAAATGTTCCTCCCATTCTTTTAAGCAAAACAAATACAATGCAACCACCATTTTAAGAAGCGAATTTTCCTCTTTTGTGACAAGTGTATTTTTAGAACTTTGATATCATAATTTAAATGTGGAATATTTGATTGAAAGAGACAAAGAAAAATTTATTTTATTTTTAATTTTTAAAATGAATAAATTGTTGTTATTTTCGCATAGAGATAATTTTATTTATAATATTTAATTCTTAAATATCCAGCCTTAAATTGAGAATTAGATTTTCCTTCATTTTGCAAGAGTTTCAAATTATCATTTTCAAATTTTGAGAGAATTTAGGTAATAAGAATCAGAACTTTCCAAAATATATATTTGATTTTATTTTGTAATTATAACATTTCATTTGTCCCATATCCCCTTCAATTCTTTTCCAATCCTAATTGGAACATCAACTTGCACAGGCAGCCTCTGTCCCTAACACCATTCGTTCCTGCAGAATAATGTCCAGTTAGATTCATTCCCATTTAGATGCACATGCCGTAATATGCATACGGATGGGCCTAAATCAACATGTTAATCCCACGGATAGTACACAATTCCTAGCATTTCCTCCTCACAATAGCGGATATTCCTTTTCCACATGTGTAGCAGAGCCACGTGTGTTATGTACTGATCCATTGCAGCTGACCTCAGGTGTGGCCTATCTATTGACCTGTCAATCTCACAGCATGATGACACACAGGATAGGAGGCAGCGGATAAAACCTGATGAAGTTGATCACACTCCTGCAGCAAAGCAGGCTTTAACTCTAGGATGGTTTTCGGAGTGGGATGGCTAGATGCAATTGCTCTCTAAAAAGCGTCACTGACGGGATCTTTACTGATAATCATGATAAATAGCTTGTATAACCCCACGGAAAATATCTTCATTTTCTGAGTAATCCTCAGTCAACTGAGACTAATATGGACGAGCATTGTTGTCCATTAAATCGGGCCTAGGGTCAACTGCGTCCTTGAAAAATTAAGCATTGGTTAATAAAATTTCCTTTTTTCATTACATAGCGGTCAGAGAGTCATTGTCAAACAGATACAAGGATATGCGGTTGTCCATACATAAGTCTGGCCCAAAACATTGTACCTCCAACGCACTAAGGATCCTTAATCCTAGTGAGGGAGATATAGTATCGTGTTCTAAGCTCTTTCCAGATACAGGTAAGTCAAAAATCAGGGACCATTCTGAATATCTAATCATCTGTAAAATGCATGTTGTTCAAATGAAGCCTGATCCAAGGTGCATGTTGCCTTCACCTCTTAAAACTCACTCCTTTGGGTGGTTAGTAAGTGGGACTCACACAACGTGTCGTATGGCTTCTCACGAAACCTTTGACAACTATAGACATTAAAACTCGAGCTCCAGTAGCAGTACAGACCATAAAACAGCGACACAGGATTGCTACAGCTTCACACCTCGCAGGAGAAGTTTGAAGCTGTAGCAATCCTGTGTCACCGGGCAGAAAGTGTCAAATAACGATTTTATTCGGCTTTGTGGATCTTGATCGACCTTCTCCAGGTCTGCTCGAAATGAATCCAGTGTCCTGAAAGGGTTTCCACTATTAGCAGATGACACTTGACATTACATTTAACTGTGTATCCTCCTGTGGGTGTGTTTAAATTTTCTCTAATCTAACGAGCGACAGTTCTCCATCTCACTCCATCATCATATGGCTACACGTTTCACCTGTTGTCTTTTAAAATTTCCCTGACTCTTACGAGAAACACGGCGATTACAAACACACGAGTTGCCAGAAATAATTCCTGCATTTGTATCGCATTTACAGTCACAGCTACACAGACACGCAAATGGATGTTTGTATATTCCACTCTTAATATTTATATAATTCTTCGGTGGTGTAAAAAGTACTTTTAGGTCAATAATTTGAAGAAATAGGAATAATTTGCAAAATCTCTCAATTTTGCTCAATAGTATATTTACAATCATGGACAAAGAAATTAGCGCACCAAGAAGGAGTCGTCAAAATGAAACGAAATTTTACATACGTAATGAACACTTAGTATACGATATTAGTAAATGATTAGAAAATCAAAGAAAAAGAGTCCTTTATTTCAGAGAAAAAGGCAAGAGAACGGAGGATTTAATACCATGTTGAACCCCCGATGCGATACGATCGGACATTGAGGCATATAAGTTCTGTATGATGTTTTGAGACATTTCGTTCCATATTTGCAGTAACCTTGCCTCTAGTTCGTTCAAACTCGTGGGATGCCCAACTCACCGCCCCAAATGATCCCAGATACGCTTGATTGGAGAAAAAAAATGGGGATCGGGCAGGCCAAGGAAGGGTAGTAACAGTACGGAGACAGTCTTGTAACACCCTTGTTGTGTGAGTCCGAACATTTTCTTGTTGAGAAATGGCTCCTGGGAGCCATTGCATGAGGAGCAACACATGTGGTTGAAGGATGTCATGGACATACCGCTGGGCTGCCATGGTGTCACGAACCAATACTAGGGGTGACCGTGTATTGTAGGCAATGGCACCCCATACCATCACACCAACTGTGGGAGCGAAGTGTCGCTGTAAAGCAAAGGCAGGATTGAGGCGTTCACCACGGGGTCTCCACACACGAACACGATTGTCATCACTGCTGAGATTGAATCTGGATTCGCCTCTAAAGACGACCTAGTTCCATTCCGCTGCAGTACAGTTTCCTCGTGCGCGGAACCACTCTAAACGGAGGCGTCGATGGGTGGGCGTCAAGGGCAGCACACGTAATGGGCGCCGCAATCCCCAATGTCCTTCAGCCAGGTGCATTCGAATGATTCGAGAAGACACAGTGGCCTCTAGTGAAGGTGCTACATGTGCCTGGATGTCCACCAATGAAGCAGTTGGTTGTACGCATGAATTTCTTATGATGTGGCGGTCTTCTCGACGACTGGTCTGTCGAGGGCGTCCTAAGCCTGGTCTTCGTGTAAATGACATCTCTCTCTCTCTCGTATCCACTGGACCCAACACCTCCTCACAACACAATCAGAGCGACCTAATTGAAGAGCTACTCGCCTAGCTGACCACCCAGCTTCCATCATGCCGATGATTCCCTTAATCTGAAACTGCGACAGCTGCTCATATTGTCTTCCTAAACGGAGTAATGGCAGATCTACTTCAGCTCTTCCTTTGTAAACGATTCATCACACTCAAACAAGCTTTAGTTACTTGATTCATACTCCACGGAGAACGACATTAATCGTCCTCTACTGGCTATACTTAATCCGCAATCACGCTGCTTTTCTATTCATTTGCATATCTCCCGGACATGTACCTTCATGCCAAGTTTCGTTACGATCCCGCAATTATTTCTTGGTGCGTTATTTTTTTTTCTCCCATGAGTATATATACGAGGTATGCAAAAAGTCCGCAAAAACTTTAAAAATTTATAAAATCCTGAAATTTAAGCAAAATAAAAAATGATTTGCAGGATTAGCATCGATAAGTTGCGAGATTTTTTTTTTTTAAGATTTGAAAAAAAGTTTCAAAAAATAGCCGACAGATGGCGCTGATACAAACTTAATTAGAAATATATAAAGGAGACAGGCGATTAAAAATTCTGATGCTTTTGATCCAGATCCAGTTCTCCATTGCATGCTAACTAAGTGAATTAGCATGCTGAGTGGAAAAGACAAAGCTGTTTTACATGATCGAGGAATCAACAACTTTTGCACTGCGTAAATTACGACTTCAGAAAAATGAGCGGACTGGTAAAAAGCCTTTAACAGTGTAAGACCTCAAAAAATTTGTTCAGCGATTTGAGGAAACTGGATCGCTTGAGGATCGTGTAAGTTCCGGACGACTAAGTCTGAGCCAGACACTTTCGGTGCGCGAAACCTTAGCGTTATAATCCTCTGTAGGGAGTAACAGTGCACGGGAAGCTGTCAGACGCTTGCTTTACCACCATTCTCGATGCACAACATTCTTCATGGAGTTCTTAATCAGTATCCAAACAAATTATAGTCTTGCCATGAACTTTTACCGTCAGATATCGTAGGGAGAGAAGAGTTTGCAAGATGGGCTCTCTCTCCAAAATTGAACGAGATTCCTCTTGGGTGTTTAACATCTTGTGGACAGATGAAGCTCTTTTTCGATCCATGGTGACGTTAATACCCATTACTGTCACATGTGGACGTTCTCAAATCCAGTAGTGTACACAGAAAATCCACTGCATTCCCCCAAAGTCTTAGTGTGGTGTGAATTCACAGATTCTTTCATCATAGGACCCCTCTTCTTTGAAACACAGTGTCCAGTAAATAGGTGGAAAAAGGTGACATTAATTAAATGCTCAGCGTTATTTAACGCTTCTGTGCGAAAAGGGTGTTCCACGTTTGCTTCAAAAAGATTTGCTCTCTATGTTGCATTTATGCAAGATATAGCAACAAGTCACACTGCTAATCCAGTCAAGGAATTCTTGATACAAACGTTCGGGGAAGAACGAATCATTAGAAAACGCTGAAAGTCTCCATGACCTACTTGGTCTCTAGATCTGACACCAGCATACTTTTGTCTTTGGGGGTATTTGAAATCCCGGGTGGATGGATCCCGTCCATCCAATTTGTCGGAATTGAAAGATGCGTTCCATCTAGATTTGTCATGCATACTGCTGGAGACTCCGCACTCTGCCGTTATTGGACTTATGACCTGCCTTCAATGAGTTATCCCCTGTGGTGGTGGATATGTGGAACACATTATGCTGTAATAAATGATTTCGTAACATTGTTTTTGTTATTTGAGTATCTTTTCTTTCACTCATGTACCAAACGCCATCTATCGGCAGATTTTTGAATTTTTTCTTTTTTTTCTTATCTTTAAAAAAAGTCCCGTGACTTACCGATGCTGAACCTGCCAGCCGTCTTATATTTTGTTTAATTTTCTTGGTATAAATTATATCTTATAAATTTTTGAATTTTGTACGGACATTTTGCCCACCCGTATATACATACATGCATACACACACACACACTTACATACATACATATATATATATATATACACATACATACACACAGATATATATATACATACATGCAGATAGATAGATAGATAGATAGATAGATAGATAGATAGATAGATAGATAGATAGATAGATAGATAGATAGATAGATAGATAGATAGATAGATAGATAGATAGATAGATAGATAGATAGATAGATAGATAGATATATAGATAGATAGATAGATAGATAGATAGAATGAATGGAATAATGGAAATGGAATAAAACAGAATGGATAGATAAAATGAATGAATGAATAGATAGATAGATAGATAGATAGATAGATAGATAGATAGATAGATAGATAGATAGATAGATAGATAGATAGATAGATAGATAGATAGATAGATACTGTTAGCCATTAAAATTGCTACACCAGGCAGGTAGGATATGCCGAATGTCAAAATCACATGAAAGAAAGAGTAGGTTAGGGTAAGTAAATGATTAGTATTTCAGCACATTTAGAAGAAGCAGGATGGAGAAACGTCATCTGAAGCAATACATAAAAGAAAAGTTCTGTTGTGGATTTCTCGGAAAGCGCTTTGTAATGTCGGAGTTTGCTCAGAGTAAGTAATGCTTCGAATAAGAAGACTAAATGCTTACCATCAAGTACATACGGATCGACAGTAATTCGAACGCAGATCAATACATTTCTGGCATCTTACGTCCAGTGGTTATGCTACTACTCAGTCAAACTACTCAGAGTTAATTATTTGTCATTCAATTATAAATTAGTTTAACCTATATTGTTTTGAAAAATATTTTTAAGTGATTTTATGCAGAAATTTCAAATGAAAAATTCTTTTAAATGCAGGAAACACGAATATGTAAATAAAATACATAAAAGATACTTCGGTATTGAAAACAAAAATTTAATTTTAATAAAGTAAATAATTTTAAAGTTTCAATAAACTTATTTAATTCGATAACATACTAATTGGATTTTCTAACTTAATTGGATAGCAATAAATTCAAGCATATCAAATGTCCTTTGATATTTAATTTATAAATAAAAAGAACTCTATTAAATGCATAAAATAAAATTTCGTCTAAATATTTGCAAAGAATATTTAAAGCTATTTTTGTTCAATATTAATGACGGCGTACTTTGTAAAGTTACCCTGAATATTGTTCCGAAAACTCCATTTTAAACTAATGATAAATATTAATAATTTGCATATGATCTGTGAAAACATCCTTTAATACTTATAAAACCTTTCTAGGTACCATTATAAATATTACTCTATCCTGGAAAGGAAAATAACTTGCAAAAGAAAAGTTATTATTCCGTTCATAAAATCCAATTTTACTCATGCTTTTTTCTTTATGTCAAGTAACATTTCAATTTTAAAATATTTTTCGCTGCTTGGGATGACTAAATTTTATTTAAATGCATACTTCAATAAATGCTTAGTCATTAATGCATTCATAACTTATTTTCAAAATTTCTAGTAAAAATTATTTATTATAGAATTTTATAAAGTTATCCATGTGCAACGTTTCTTGTAGAAGTCAGCATAAGAATTAAAATATCTCAATAAAAATAAACATTGTAGTGTTAAACATTTCTAAGATATTAACTTCCTTCCCTGCCTTATATTTCAAGATTTCAGTTCGCCTTTCTCATTCAATTTCATACTTATTCGTGTATAAAAAGATTGAATAAGTCTTTTTCTACTTTAAATTTTTTTTCTAAAATGTATTTTCTAACATAAGACCTTTAAAGTATTTTTGAGACCATTAGTGTCTCTTTAAGTGGTTCTATTTCATAAAATTGGTAATATAAAAGAAAAATAACTTCTATTAAGACATTTCTTCCGATATTTCAAGAATATATTTCTTTGATGTCAAGTTTTTTTGTTAAATTTGATTTTCAAGTGTGACAAACTGCTTCATTTCTTTTTCTGTCTAAATATTGAACGCTATACTTTTGCATGATATTTTGTAAGAACATTTCATCGTTGTGTTTAGAAAAATTTGCTTAACAATTTATACCTGAAGACTAAATAATTGACTTTTTATCTCCTGATTGTTATATTATTGATATAGTATATAAAGTAATCGTATAATTATTTGAAATACGTATGTAAAAGTATTTTTCAAAAATATAATAAAATTTTTCACTGAATGGCTAGTGAAAATATTGCAAGCCTGATTTTTATGTAAAATAATTATATCAATGACAGTAAGAAACTATAAGACCTTGTGTTGTTAAACATGACTCTTTATTTTCTTCTGTCTTTCACTTCAAGTTGAAATTTAAAAACTTATACATAGTCTAGAGCTCTGAAATAATATACTTTGTAATTATTATTGTACAAGTCTAATATTTTTTCAACAATTTTAAAATAATATACCTGATTTCCAAATTTGAAACAATCGAGCTTTTCTTGAAAAGAATGAATGAAAAATTTAGTTATATTATATTGATTCTTATACATCTTGCAAGAAATTAATATTTTCGTCAAATTAATTGATCTTTGAATCCAATTGTTTAACACAATTTCAAGTTGTAATCCATTCTGTTTATTTTCAAAGAAACCCTAGTTGAAGAAGTATTCTGCATTATTAGATTAAAATGTAATAGATAAAATCTTTGATCTCATTTGATTCTTAGATAAGATTTGTTGTCCATATTTAGGCAATTACGAAAATGGTTATAACCTTACATTGAAATTTTACGTTATCTATCAAACTTGTGCATTGTTACAAAATTACGTATATTATTATTGAGGAAAAACATGAAAGCTTTCATTGTTTATTTTAAATTATGCTAAGTATCAACAAATTAGCACATGTCTTCAAAAATGGAAGCATAAATGTACTCGTAACAGTATGAAATAAAACAGAAAAAAATGAAGCATCTTAAAGCTGATTACAAGTCGAAATATTCAAACGTTTTGAATGTGTCAGTTTATTTAACAATTCTGTACTAATATCTATTGCAATTAAAACTACGTTTAATGTTTAAATATTTTTGTAATGGTAATGAACTAAAGATGTTCAAGATATATTAATACAAATTTAAATATGCCATATGTAAAATATTTCGTATAATTTCAAAAACATTGTTCAAATACTTACAAAAGTAAATTTCTAACATTATACTCAAACAAATTACCATTTTTCCAATTTTACGCCAGATTCTCCTTTGGAAATTAAAAAATAGAATTTTGCAAAAACTCCAAATCATGTATTTCCTTACTAGAAGGAGATGTAAGCACTATTTGAACTGAATTCAAAGTTTTCTTTAAATATCAAAAAGAATTTTATGTGTACTTCTTTTGAGTAGACAAAAAGAAAAAAATTAACTCATGCCTCCTTCTAGCAAATAAAAATAAATTCTTGAAAGTAAAAATGTTGTCTGGACACATTGGGCTCATGAATGCTAAAACTGCTTCAAAATTTGCTAAAATGAAAATGGCTCCACTTATGTACCTGAAATGGAGTCAGAAAATGTAGAAAATATACTTAATCCTTAGTTTGAGAAACTGTTGTAAGAAATCAGAGAGTAGAAAAAGAAAAAAAAATATAATTTCTGTAGTTATTATCTACAAAGCCTTTAAATAATTACCAAAATCTAAAAAAAATCAAAGAAAGTCTAGCTTTTGAATGTTCTCATTTTGTTTGCTAAAGGCGATACATTTTAATAGTTAATATTTTTTTATCACATTCCATTTTCTGGTCTGAGAAAGTTGTGCTAATGAAATTTTTAAATGCAAATACGGCGTTTTTTGTTAGGAAGGTTTTATATACCTTGTTTGTTCTCATTTAATGACAACGATTTGTTGGAACTAATATGTTTACAAAATTAGTAACATCTGATCTAATTAATGATTCTTATCATATTACATTATAATTGTAATAATTATAGTTTATATTGCTAAAGAAAACATTATGTGTGTATGCTAAGATTAATTTAATTTCATATTTTATTGTTTGCTTTTATTATACGAAATAGTGTTATTAAATTTAATAATTTATCGTTTGTTCTTATTTAAATATTTAATTTAATAATAACTGGTTTCTATGGCAAATAGACTGTCTACATTTTTTGTTATTGTTAACATTGGGTACGCTTTTGTACTTTTGAATGTTTTTGCTTGTGCAAAAAAAAAAAAAAAAATTAAAAATTTGAAGAAGTTAGTTTCTTTTCTTAATAGTAATTTTTCCTGTGTAGCCTGGGGCTTGGAAGTACACTGATTACTATTCATTTTGAATAATTCAACATTTTTGAGTTCTCAAAAATCACTACTTTTTGGAGAGATTTGGGTGAAACTTTGGCTTGCTCTGATATTCAGATTCCAGTTTCATGGTCTGCTGTATGGAATTAAAATTTTCTTTAAGTACTATAATGAGACAAAATGATATATATATACTTCGATACGTAGAATGCATTAATTAGCAAGCAGAGTTGTCAAAGATTCATTCTGTTGTATTTTACTTAGAGTTTCTCTGCTTTTAAAAGATCCCAGTAGTTAAAATTTAATGAATAGGAGTGTAATAAATAAATAAATAAAATATGAGAATTTTTAAATGCTAGTTTTCATATAAACCTAAGCGTTTCGGAATTAAAAAAAATGTAAATCTATTTTTAAATTAAGATTTTATACGATTTGTATGATTGCACACTGAACACACATTTTGATAAATTCAACAGTATTTATAAAAGGCTTTGATTACTTCTGAAGTCTTGAATGTTTTATTTCATTGTTTTTTAAAAGTTCCTATCGTAAGATATGCAATAAAATCTCTTTAAAGTAGTTGTTAAACGTATAATTAGTTACGCATAAAGTTAGCATAATTTAAAAATAAATATTTGCGCATCATTATATAATTAAAAATCATTAGCAATTAAAATATCTTCATTCAACAATGATCAATAAATTACTTGTTTCTTACAATAAATAATATTAGTTGAATGATACTAACTTTATATTTTTCACTATGTTATCATAATGAGAGTTTCATAGTTAGAAAATAATGCGATGCCTTTCATGAAATTCATGTCAATAAAAAATATAATGGGGAAGAATTTTAGAAAGTATAAAATTTTAATAAAATGATATTAAAAATTATAAGAAAATATAAGAATTGGAAGTTTTATATTTTGCTTATATAAAATGAAACACCTGTCAAGATCGCAATCATTAACTAATAAAATATATTTTGTTTTCAAATTAACTGGTTTCAAACTGCATTTCTTTAACTGAACAGTAAAAGATAAATAACACAGTATTTTCTTTGGGAGATATAAATCTACTGTGTACTAAATCTACTGAAGGACAAGATATAAATAAGCAGATATAAATAACTGTAAAATATAAATAAGATATAAATAACTATTAAATATAAATAAGATACAAATAACTATAAAATATAGATAAGATATAAATAACTAACTGAAATAAATTACTAACTGAAATAAATATCTTGTCGAGGTACGTAAGGCTATTGAATACTTCTTATATGTATATGAATAACATTGAAATCTTAAATGAAACAAAAAAAATTCACTTCCAATAACAGGTGTGGAATTTTATAAATATTGTAACCAGAATGATTCTGTCAAATATATAAATCAATGAAAGTTTCCCTTTATAACGTCTGTCCATCATTATACCCAGATCATGCACCATGCCTCAATCTAATATACGAATATTAATCAAAAATTATTAAGCTCCAATTGAAGACACGCATGACAATTTCAGAATTCTTCATTTTTTTTATCTTTCTAGAATTCCTAATGTCGCTTTCTCTAAGATCTCAACCTAGGTCACAATCCTAATTTATGATTTAAATAAGAAACCAGTTCACTCATTCTTAATTCAACATCTCTCTTCTACTGTAACTACGTAGCACAATATTTCTAGTGGAACTCTCTTCAACTAACAAAACTAATAGAATATCAATCCGAATAACACTTATCGGACAGTAAGCCATTATCGTCTAATTTATCTAGTCAAGTTTTATTTTGGTTGGAAAGAAATTATAATTTTATGTAATTTACACAAATTGATAAAAAAAATCCCCTTTGTTAGTGAAAAGAAAATAGTGATTATTCCAACGATAAAATTTGAGGCAACAAATACAAAATTCAATCAATAAGTCTGTAGAAATTCCCAGAGAAGGTGCTCGTAACATCGAAAATGGTTTGAGTTAGTAAGTATCATGACTAATTAGTCAGCTATCTAGAGCTCAGTTACATCTATTCGAGATCATGACGCCTTCCACACTTTAAATGTTATTAATCGTAACTTTTCCGATAGATGAGATCATTTTTGCCTTTTTTGGAAAAGATTCACCAGAAGCAACCCAACATTTTTATTTTTGTTTGCTTTTTAGTGAGATAATGATGAATCCAGGTATCAATGATGGTGACAACTCAACGCGGCAGCGATTAAATTTTGATTTGATAGCAAATTACTGCTTTATCAAAACTAACTTATGAATCAATGTAAAATTTGTTTCGGCTCTGTTAAAAAGATGGCAGTACCCAATAGTAACAACAATTTACTTTAATTATGTCATCTGTCTTCAAATAAGAGTACTTTTTGAACGTCCCTCGTATTTCATTTGAATAATTAAATAGATCATAAGACAAAAATGAAAATTAAAGCATATGCTTTTTATAAATGAATATCTTTTAACGTTAAGCTTAAGAAGCTAAAATAAGATCAATATTTCTAAGAAAAACTGCATTTTTAAAATACTTTATAATAATTTTTACATTTTATGATAAACACTACTCCAGCTATAATAAATGTAAAGAACATTTTCTCATTAGCAAATATAAATACATCATTCTATGCAGCTGAGATCATTGTATCAGCTATAAAATTTTAAAAAAAAAGACTTCAGAAATATAAAAAGTTCTACGCTAAAGTGAATAAGTAAATTTTGTCTCGAGTAAGAAAAATATAAATAAAAAGCATATAAGAGGAAAGATAAAGTAACACTAAAAATCAGAATGTACTTTTTTTATTATAATCAAATATATTTAATTTGTCAATGGAATATCAAGACAGGTTAAGGAATATAAAGAATATTTCATGGATCTTGTTATATTTGCTTTACTAACAAGAAGAACATGGACGAAAATTCTAATAGAATTTGTGCTCAAATCTCATGGGAGCTAGATAAAATTCCTTTTAAAAAACTTGATTTACCATTTCAACTTTGTAACTGAAAATAAAATCGAAAACAAAGCTAATTTACTTTATAAATTAGCTTTGTAAAAGCACTCATGCTTTGATAAGTATGAAAACTTTCAACGCCTCAAGGGATTCATAAAAAAAAGGAAATGCATGATAATAATTAACTTTTAAGACATCATGAATAACGGAATTCACATTTTAGAATTAAATAAAACTCATAGCGAAAAGCAATGAGTATTTTGCTGTTTGCTATTTAGAGTTTTATGATGCAATTACTAAACTCATTCTCAGATTCATTATATATATTTAAATACATGTATTTAGTTTGTGTTGTACTAAATTTATTAAAGAAAAGTTCATATGATTCTTTATTAATGTAAAAGGAAATAACAGAAGTTTCCTAATGATACAATCAAATATTTTATTTCTAACAGTATTAAGAATGCAAAACAAATTTTAATTTTAAATTTTAATAATAATTATATAGTTGATTTTTCGCATATTAGAGTGTTTTACATCATGAAAAGATAGGTAATTTCTTCTTACAGGAATAGGAAGATAAATATTTATTAATATATGTAAAAGTTGAAACATTAATTCAATTGTACACGCAATTATAAAGACGTGATAGTTTCAAAAATACATCCTGTATAACTGTTTCACCATTTCCTACATAAACAAACTATGGTTTAAGATCATCATAATACATGAGTCTATTGAAAATGTTCATTTTTTTAAAAAATGTTTCTTAGTGAAAAATACTAAATACTATTAATTTAAAAAAAAAATTGTATATAATTTGGTAGTCAAAACTTGACTTAAATGAAAATGAAAAACACTCATAAAAAATAAATTGTTTAAGGTTTGGGCATGGTTTTTAAAGTATAATAAATCAGAAAACATTTTTTTATAAATTATGTAAAATATATGTATTTGCTTGTGTATTGTTTTTATTGATTGAGAAAGAAAATTAAATAATAAAATCAAAAACTGCATTTCAATAAAACCAGAAAAAGTACAATGTTGTAAAACTTGACTGGATCTTAAATTCAATGTCCCTTGATCTTTACTGAATGTCACTTTAAAATTTATGTCTTATTTTAAATGCGAGAAATATTTGGAAAGTTACGCCATCACTCAATAAGTGTCCGGTCTCACACATACGAGTATATGGAAACACCGTTGACCGACTCATATGATTTTTGGATAATACTAACCTTCAAAGATGTTTGTGTAGTTATTTCGTGTTATTCTAATTATTAGTTTACAAGGTACTGTTGAATTTTTTGATTTTTGGATCAAAGTTTTTTTGATTTTGAATCCGACACCAGTTTTGTAATTTTTAAAACAATGGGTAAAAAGGAATTTCGTGTTTGATTAAACATTATATCTTGCATGGGCAAAATACTGTTAAAGCCAAACAGTAGCTTGGTAAGCATTATGGAGATCCTGCACCAAGGAAATCAACTATCATTGACTGGTATGCTGAATTTAAACGCGGTTGTACAAGCACCAATGATGCTAAACGCTCTGATAGCACAAAATCGACTATTGCTCCCGAAAACATTGAAAAAGTCCTCAAAATAGTTTTGGAAGCCCGTACAGTGAAGTTAGTCGAGATAATTGACACCTTAATGATATCATAAGGTAGAGTGCTCAAACATTTCCTCAAAAATATAAGCATGCATGAGTTGCTTTCGAAGTGTTTACCGCGTTTGCTCTCACCGAAACAAAAACAATCGTATACAATTCAGAGCGCAGCTTGAAGCTGTCCAAATTGAATAATTGATGGAAATTTTTTCCATCGATATTTTACAGAGGAAATATGGATCCACACTACACATTTGAATCAAAAAGATATTCATTTGAATGGACAGCCTCTGGCGAAATTCGTCATAAGGAAAGAAAAACTGAAAAGTCAACTGGCAAGGTTATGGCATCCGTATTTTGGGACACGCCTGTATTTTGTTCATCAACTTTCTTGCAAAAGAAGAAGCTGTCAAAAATCAATAATGTGTATTATTATTGAACAGATTAAAAGTAGAAATCAAAGAAACTGCCTCACATAGAAAAGAAAAAGGGCGTGTTCCATGTCGGAAATCGAAAAACACTGCTTCGTGTCAGAAATCGAAGAAAACTATAGTTAAATTGAATGAATTACGCTTCGAATTACTTCCTCTCCCTCCGTACTCTCACCATCTGATCAACACCGATTACTGTATCTTTTCATACATCGAAAGATGCTGAAGGGATAGAAATTTGTTTCAAATGATGAAGTGATTGCCAAACTTGAGGCCTGTTTTGTCACCAAAGACAAATAGTTCTCCAAAAAAGGCACCGAAAAGTTAGAGGAGCGTTGAAATGAATATATCACTCTTGAAGGGGAGTATGTTGATGAATATAGCCAAATGTTTTAAATAAATTCTTTTTCTTAGTTAGACTGGAGTCTTATTGAGTAATGAGTTAAATTTCCTTCAGTTTCTGCATTGCAAGGAATATACGCCACGCGAAATCCTTAGACAAATCTGAGAGTATTGTTTGAGAGAGGGAATGATTAAAAATGAATTTCCTTCTTCGATTCAAGCAGAATAACATGCATTATAAAGCAAGTCCTTTAATTGTAAACAAATGAATCATCCACCGTATAGCTCTAACTTCAGGATAAGTTACTTTAACTAATTTTTGGTCTTAAAGGGATTGCAGCGTTTTAAAATTTGTGGTTTCGAGCTCTGATTCAACTTAAAAATCCCATGCAGAAGGCTAAACCTGTAGAGTTTAGAAATCCTCACGTTAGGAGAGTGTGGAAATCGGCGTTAACTGATTTGCGACACGGTAGAGGGGGAGAGTTGCGGGTTGACATTGTAATGCCGAACTCAAAACCAGTGGGTCGGAAGAAATGTTGACCGTTCACTTTGAGTTGCCCCTTTACCAACTAAACTAAAAGAGGGTCAATTATTAAGGCGTTTTAAGTTCTGACGTGCTCTCCGTCCTGTATCATTGTGATGATATGAAGAGAAACATTCTGATATTTGTTGAGGAGGTTGCTTTTTCAGCCTTTATAGCAATGGACATACCTCTCCTCTCTTTTGTATTGAATTTTACTATGAATAGTTTCCATTTGGAGTCATCAGCTGTCTCTAGATAAGTGGCGGGTCTTGTTAACACGTGCGCTGAAATATCATCAGTTGTGATTAATGTGCAATTGTCTTGGTTAGACACGCAGAAGCAAGTGTTATGAATCGAGGTCATATGAAACCAACAGTTTAATGTATCCGTATATCTTCGAAGAAAATTTTTTTGAAATACATTGATATTCGCTATAAAAATATTTTTATAGTAAAATATAACCTAAAACTATCAAAAACACATTTAATAATTTGCTTTTAATTCAAACGGAGTGGAAAACGTAGTGAAAATAGTACGTAAATTGATTAATAGAACAACGCTCATAATTCAAAAGTAAACAAAAATATCATTATTCCGTAATTTTTTTTTTATTCATCATAACAATTTTGGGGGCTGATACTATTTTCACGATTAAAATCTTATTACAACAATTTTTATTGTGTTTCGAGTCAAATAACAATGAAAAATCAAAAAAAAAAAAGAAATTACAATAATACATGATTTAAACCTTTGTTACTAAAGGTATATCAATTTTACAACCATGAAAGTAATAGGGGTTCTTAAAAACTATATAAGAAAGATCTTGCAAATTTTAAATTAATTTGGTCTATAATTTTCTGATATCTACGTTGCCATATATAAATATGTCGAGAAAACTCATTTTGAGAAAAATCAAAAAAACTTTCAAATCCAATTTTTAATAATAAACATAATAAAACATATTTAAAATGACCCTGATTTATAAATAAGAACCTCTTTGCCTTCTAATACATTTTTCCCCTACGAGCTCTTAGTATTTTTCGACGCTGCTTTACATTTGATTTTGAATGACGTTCAGCATCAAAAATTCGACAACTGTCAAGATGTTTGTATGATTTTAAAGTAAAATAATCTGGCGTTACATTAAGTTTCCTTAAAATTTCCACACAATACTTATACCCATCATTAAACTATATGATAACATCCAACGCACCAGATTTTAAGATTTTAAGGTACACAAAAACCTTTTTCGGTACCATCTGCCAAATAATGCCATTAAAACATTCATTGGCATTCTGTGTCTTACCATGAAGGCACTTCGACAGAAGTTCTTTAGAACACAGTTCTAAGTATGTAGGTTTAATTATATTTAGAATTTCATATGAGAAGTCATTATACTTTTCTTTGGGCTTTTTGCCGCATGACAATGCTCGCTGATAATAACAGCAGCTATCTTTCCTGATAGGGCACTGTCCATACATTGGTTTCTTGCCTCTCGATGAACAATGGTTCAATGCCACAATAACATTCTTTTGAAGTTTGAATAGATTACCTACATTAATTCGAGCAGCAACTCCAGAACAATTTTGAAATCTATCAATAAAAGAATCAGTAAGCTTACCTTTACCTGATAAACTTTTATTTTTCGATTTGAGTTTGCCCAATCTGGCACCTACTCTTCTCTGGACCAAAACGGACTATTTTTTTGGGGAACATAACCCTCTCGGGCTTTAATCCCCTGTGAATTGGCTATTATTTGAGGTGAGACTGAATTTTGGTTTTACGCTTGCCCAGAAGTTAAGATTTAGATATTAAGATAATAAAATAAAATTACAGTGCAATAGCTTTTTAGACAATATTAAATTAACTTTGAAAAATATGCTGAATATATATTATTAATATTAGAATATAACTAGTTAAAGTACTAGTGTTGTTAAAATTAATCCAAAAGAGAAGATGGTTGAAATTCATGACTTTAGGCTTAGGATATTGCGGCAGTAGTCTATTGGATTCCTGCTTGCTTATTCAGTCTTGTCGCAGTGAGAGCGCGCTATGTGATTGGTCGATGGTGTGGTGTGTTAATTCTGTATATATAGGTGGGTGCGTAGGGGTGAGATTTTGTGAGTAGTGTGCTTGTGTTAATTCTGTATATATAGGTGGGTGCGTATGGGTGAGATTTTGTGAGTAGTGTGCTTGTGTTACCAGTGCTTTTATAACATAAGTTAAATTAAAGAATTAAAATTTCTCGTGGTCTGTGTAGTTGTGGGTTGTTTCTGAGTGGGGTGTACTTTTCTATTTCTTGAATGGTTTTATTGCTTGAGGTATCAATCTTTTGGTAGAAATTTTCTGATAATTTTTTAATGAAGTTTTTAAGTGTTGGGAGTTTAAATGAGTATCTGATGTCTGTGTTTCTCATGTACCAGTGTGCTCTTACTATCATTCTAATGGTGGAATTTTGGGATTTTTCTAATAAATCTAGTGTTGTGTCAGCACAATGCGACCAGACTGGGCTAGCATAGGTCAGGATAGGTTTTAGTATCAGGGTGTAGATAGGCAATTTATTACGTCTACTTAATGTAGATTTACGCGAAATAAGGGGGGAAATATTTACTGCCGAATTATACTGCGTAGAACTTGTTGTTTAAAAGTAAGTTTTTTATCCAACTTTACACCAAGATATTTGGTGTCTAGAGACCAGGATATATTTTTGTTTTCCAGAAAAATGTCTGGTTGTATTTTTCTGTAGTTTCTGGAGAAGAAGACGGCCTCTGTCTTGGAAACGTTCTGGGCAAGTAGAGTACCATGCTTCTAGTTTCTGTAGGTGTTCGTTTAGTGCTTCTCTTCTCTGGACGTGACCAATGCATTCCAGTTTAGTCACACTAGCCTTCCCAAAAGTGTCTTTCAAGCTGAGGCAGCCTTTAAAGTTTTCCGCCCCATAATAGTGCAAATATTTAAAACCTCTTTTCACAATTAATCGTTTGAAGATCTTGTGTGCTCCAACAGCTTCCATTTTTAATGAAGAACCTTTAAAATTGCTTTGGCACGCATGATCTGCTTCAAGTGTCTCTGATACAATGCCTTTAGGCATTTTTGAAAGCTTTCTGCAGGTCGGACAATATGATGACATTATTTCAATGTCCACTACTTTGCCAGTGTCAAGTGACATAGCAGCAACACACCCATTCATAGAAGTGTAACCTCTACGCTGCCGTGTTCCATCGACAGAAACACCGCATTCAGCTAATTTATTTTTAGAAGAATGCATACTCAAAACTTTATTAGCGATTTATTGCATTGACTGTTCAATAACTTCTGAAATCACAGACATAAGTTTATTATCATGATTGGTGTAAGCAGTTTTATTGAGCCTGGGTAAATTTAATAGCGCATAATTTATATGCAGCATAAACACCTTTTCCAATTTGTCTAATGGTAGAAACAAATCTTGCATTTACCTCTGGATAGTTTAATGTTTTCTTCGAGCTGGAAAATCCTGTGCAAAAGTCACAATGTCTACATTTTACTGCAACACTTGACCACAATCCATACCTCAAGTCTTCATGTAACAACAAACCATCGTGGAAGGATTTGGAGGCAACAAAATTGTAAAATTGTACATAAAGACAGTTCTATGTCAATAATTCTATTATGAGTTGGTAGTTTATTTTCGTATTCAGCAATTTCTTCATCGAGAATGGCAGAAATGTTCAATTTTGAAGCACTGGCATTAATAGTTGCACCACTATTTTAGCTATCATTTTTGGTAAAACCATTACCACGAAATTGTCCTTTTCTTTTCACACTAATTCCTTTTTTTTTTTTTTTTTTATTTTTTTTTTTATTTTCCCATTTTAAAAGAAAATAATTGAGCTTTTCAGTAATAAAAAAAAATCTTAAGCAGGAACTTATAACGACGAGAACAGAAACCAAAACAGATATAAACAAACAATAAAAATTCTCTTTTCTTGCCAGATTCAAGATAAAAAGAGTATTTAAAAACCCGTTAAAAAATGTATTTTCAAACATTCTGAAAATTCAAGATTCATGTTTAAAATTTATTTATTTTGTACCATTGTACATATAAACGATATTTTGAAAAATAAAATGTAAACAAACATTTTTTCTAACTTCCTGCCTGCAGACATGCACTTCCGGTTTCAAATATCAGCTACCGAGTAAAATTCAAATTTCTGTAACTTAAGTTCTAAATAAGGAATAAGCTAAATTTAAACACTAGTATAAAGAAAAAAAATTATATTTTAAACTGATATTAAAATTAGAAAATCGAAAATTTTGACAAAAATGACATTTTAAAGGTGTACGGGTACCTTAGGGCTGTGCTGCCTTCTAGTATTTCAGTTCTGGGTCACCCCATTGAAAGATGACCTGGACCTTGGGGTACCAGCGGCTGTTTCGAACCCTGGTTCACCGAGTCTGAAGAAGGAAGTTGACCGGTTGTATTTTTGCCCCCTTACCAACTAGACTAAAAGGGACATCTCTCTAGGGCTAGTTATTAAGACTTTTTAATTTCTGGCATTGTTTTCAATTAGAACCGCTACAAGAGAACTGCAAGATCAGGGTCTAGCTTATTATTTAAAATTACAATGTTCTTCGCCATTAATCCTCAAATTGTATCTAAGTGCGATATTGGCAAGTAATCGAATCAATCAAAAAGCGTTTTAAAGACGATTAAGAAGCCAAAGCTACTATTACATTTTGGCTAACTTCACAGGTTACCACATTTTATGATATAGGCCCACAGAATTGTATACCCTAATGACTATGTCCCAAAGTGATGTTATATTTATCAATCATTATAAATCTTGGCCTACACATGTTTTCTCTTTTACTCAGAAAGGGAATTTACTTTCCATATAACTCTTAAATACAATATTTTTACATAAATTTGCAAACTTTCGCTATTTTCTCTTCAATAAACTCGGGGACATTTTAGTAATTGGGATTGCGTACAAATACAGCTTTTTATCAACAAAAAGGAAACGTGATTAGGAAAATAAGATGAAAATAAGAAGTATAGTGAATCGAATTATAGATAATATTATATAAATGAAATAGAACTGAATGGTAAGATAACAGAGACAGAAGATAGATATTGGAGTGAATCCTCGTAAATGAAAAATTACATTTATGGTAATTGGAAGTGACTCTTTATAAGAGTAGTAAGAGTGAAAAATGCTAGAATTGAGAGGGGTTTGAATCAAAATGAGTGATTTGATCAGCTAAGTATTTATTATTTGAACATAAACTGGGTTTAATTTAGTTGAAAATTTTCGAGAACGAACGAACTTGTATAATTTTTAACAAACATTAGTGTTGTCTTTCTTTTACGTCTCTTCATACAGAGTGTTGAACATATTGACTCTTTTATTAAGCTTGAAGATGGATATAGAGTTAATTAACAAACTATGGCCGTCACAATTTTGCTAATTATTTTGCTTGTTATTTGAACGGTTATTCAAAAAGAAGCCCTGAAAACTCCCCTTCCCCTCAAAAAAACTTCAAGTAAAATTCTTAAGCGTTTTTCAAAATTTAAATTTTTTAACTCTAAAATATTTTTAACAGGCAATGTCTATATAAATTTTAATTTAATTTTATCTTTTCCTGGGCAAGTAGTAACCCGAAGCACCTCATTTTACAAGTTGTCTATTGGAGATTAAAGGTCACAAGACCTATGTGCTCCAACACCCATCCATTCTATAAGTAAAAAAAGAGCTTTGGGTAAATTTTGAAATCAAGTTATTTTCCAATTATAGGAATTTATTAAATCAATCGCAAAATTTCGCGTTATAATACTTATTTCAAGTGCATGACACGAGCATTGAAAAAAAGATTAACTTAGAAAAGTGTGATCTGAAATGAATGCAACACATTATTTAACGATAACTCTTTTCACTTAAATTACTAACTTCAAGCATGAAAACAAATTTTCTTTCTCTCCGAACCATTCTCCATACAGGAAAGTATATATTTTGTGCTCAATCGAATTCATAATAATGGGGCTAGAATACTGAATTTACAATAACTAAACTTTATTAAAAATATTCTAGTTATTATTTTATTCTATGTCATTGAAATATTTTCTGTTGAAATTAATATTGTATAATACCTTGTATTCTTATATTTAGAAAAGGGAAGAAGACAATACAATTAATATTTTAATGGACCTATTAATAGATTGCCGGAGACTTAGAAACAAATGTACGCGAAATTCAAATGAGAAAACTTTAATTTGCATTTCTCTAATTGTTATTCAGATTCTCATTTAAAATATAACCATCTTTTAGCATATCGGTAATCATTATACTTTCAAATTACAAACAATGATGTATAGTCATGGAAATTAAGATACCTTTAATTATTTCTCAGTTCTCATTACATCGGAATGAAAATTATATCAATCTTAACAGTTCAACATAAAAACAACTAAATTATGACTTTATAAGATATTGATAAGCTTCTAAAAATGAATTTTATCTCTAGGAGATTCAAGTTCTTGAATATTCAATTAGAATATTTTTTCAAATTGTATGTACTCTACATTTCAGTTGAATTCTAACAGGGCTCATGTAATAGATTACTTAGCGCAAGCGATTAACCGGCGAAAAACTGAATATTTCATTCAGTTTTTATCTTTTAAAATTAAGTTTTTATTTTAATTGTCTTATTATTTCATTCTGTAATTAATGTAATATTTTTAAAGTTTATGATATTGTTTTTCATTTTTCGAATTCCAAGGAACATGTAGATCGAGAGATAAAAATTTTTAATTAATAAACAGCCCCTTAACTGTATGCGATCTTAAAAAAGTATCCCCCCCTTTTTTTTAAATATTTTCTGAACTATTGATAATAAGTCTATAGGGTTTTTCATAGATTTTTTTAAAAAAATGAAGAATACAATTATCTAAAATTTTCATTAGGTTACAACTGACCGAAGATTTTCATTACGCTATACTGTATTTAGCAATCCGTATTTCGTATAAGCTTATACAAGGATTTAGATGTTTCTTTGTTCACCCATTATACAAATCCACTCTGTTGATCATATAACTTTATAACTTTTAAGTATCTTTGCTGATGTGTGAAAAGAGTTCGTCATCATATTCTCGCCATATAATTCGTTTCAGATTTTTTTAAAAATTTAATTTGAAATGCTCGTTTGTCTTCAACGTGCAAGATTCGTACGCGTATTGCGTCATGGTATTGCTTGGTCGGGATATCTATCTTCACGCATATTTACTCATTTGTTTGTTTCAAGTAGCAAAATGTAGCTATTTAGAGATAGTTATTTTAATACATTTTTACACATTTTGTAGATGGAACTATATCTAATGTGCAATTAAACAACCAATTATTTGCAAAGAGTCAATAGTGAATCACTCAAAAATTTTACAATTGGCATATTGATAACCTTACCATTCAAAACATTTCACTTAATCATCAAGTTCCAAAATCAAGCGCCTTCGAATTATAAATTCTTACGCTTCATAGCCTATTACATAAGATTTTTCACAACACAGCTGTTAGCCGAGGCAGTATAGTGTTTAATTAATATGTCCGCCAGTAACTTTTAAGCTTACTTTTAAATCAACATCTTATCTTTCAACCGCTTTGTTTCTGCTTTTACCCTTAATTTCGATTTAGTTAAAAACGTTTGCTTTCGAATTTATTTTCTGAAAGCAATTATTTTTACTTTTAAATAATTTTATTTCGTGATTTTAAGTTTTTTAATTCACAATGGTGGTGAGATATTTTAGTACATTTTGTGGCCCAGTTCTCGAACGAAATTACGATTCTGTAAAATTACGATAATTGCATCCCTGAAATACGTAAATTAATGTGCCAGTAGTTTGCAAATTTTTGGATACCGGGCGAAAAAGGGTCAATTTCGGATCTCTTAAATATATTTAAATCGTTTCATCCTAAGATCTATCTATCGAAATCAAATAGTATTCATATGGTGTGCTGAATGCGCATTTGGTAAAGTTTTATAAAAAAAGAAAGTAGCAATTCCAATAGTCGCTTATGTTTCACTTAAATTACCCAAACTACTATTTAAAAGCTGGTTTTCAATTTAAAAAAAAAAGCTTTTTTTTTTCTCTTTAAACTGGATTGTTTGTTGCATTTTTTTTTCCTCATTTACTCGTGTGCAGAACTGGTATACCAGTGAGCGATTAACATTCCATGAACTGAGCGACCTACATCTGAGTGAACTGAGTAACCTACATCTATTGGCTAATTACAGATATCAGCATGGAAGCATTTATTCGTAATTGTATTTGTTTGTGCGCGTTTGCGTATTTGTGCATTAACACAATTGAAAATACCATCGATTGTAACATACGTGTTATCATTCGTTTTCTGCAAGCAAAAGGCGTGAAAGCTGTTGAAATTAATCAGCAAACTAGTGAAGTATATGGACTTGTGACTAGTTTGATACCGGAAAAAAAACAATGGTATCTGAAATCGAGCCAATACATATCACCCAAACAATTACAGCACACAAATCATGTGCGCAGTGTTTTGCAATAGGAAAGTAGTATTTTTTGAGGTTATTTTTCCTCGGGATGACGCAATAAATTTCTAGCTCTATTGTGATACCTTCACTAAAAAAATTATGTTCATTATAAGTAGGATTTAATGTACTCTTAGTGAAATTCAAATGATATTCTACTTCCTAACGAGTTTTCTTCTACTTATCCAAGTTAATGTGAATATCCCGTGTTTTAATCACAAGTCTGATACAACACAATATTTGATTGCTAACATATTCCTAAAAATATTCAGACTCTTAATGAACTCCAAAATAAGACAACTTTATGAATCCCAATTAAAAATGTCCCTTTTATCATACATATTACAAGAAATGTTATTAAACTTTAAGAAATATATATTTAACTAACTTTAAGTATATATCCGCTTTATTTATATTAATAAAGTATATAATACATTTAAATATTCTGTATGAAAATATAAGAAATCTGTTATATCTTTTAATATTAATTTGAAACTAATTATCATCATCAACACATCTAAACATTCTAAAGGTTTTAAAATAAAATATTTACCTTCATAAAAATGTAAATAAATATCAGCTAAGGGATTAATCGCAGGTCGTGCTTGGAATATATCTCCAGTCTATTTGCAAATCTTACTAACAAGAAATATATAATATTCTTTTAAGACTAACAAGATTAAATAATTCAATTTTTTTCCGCAATAAACTTAATAATATTAAATTTCTAACAAATCTTTTTTTGGAACTATAATAAGATAATCTGTATCGATAGAATTACAATGGTATTCTAATTCATATATATAAATATATATATATATATATATAGCATAAATCATATTTTATTTTCAATATATTTGACGAACATTGTTCTAATTTTAATAATGGCCATACTCATTCAACACTTATCTCTAATATTTTTAATAATTTTTAAATTTTTCTTACCATATAAAATAATTTATATGTCATTATTTAATAATTAGTTACTTCTTTTAAAATTAAAAGGATTCTTACGAATTTTCGGTTTTATAAAATATGAAGTAATTTTACATTATTATTAACAAAACCAATTTTCTTTTATATATATGTATACTGCCTATCAGAAAATAACGACGCACCAAGGAGTTGTCCGATGAAGGCAAAAAAATAAGCGGATAGGAAAATTATGTACAGAAGAGAAAATGATTAAAATTTCAGAAAAAATAAATGATTTATTTCAGAGTAACATAGTTTGCACAATAACGAGCTCAGTAAGATGTTGACCATCTCTAGCCTTGATGCAAGCTGCCACAGGATGTGGCATAGAGCGATAAGCTCCCTCAGGGTTTCCTGCGCGATTTCTTGCCAAATTTGCTCCAATTGTCAGGCTAGGTCATCAACATTTCCTGGTAGATACAGTCGCTTTCCCGTCATATCCCAGACAAGCTCTATTGGAGAGAGATCTGGCTAACCAAGGAAGTGTTTGACAAGCTGCAAGACAGTTCATAGCAACACGTGTCATATGTGGTCTTGCATTATCTTGCTGAAAAAAAAAGGCCAGGGTACTACAAAAGATAACAAAACAGGTCTCAGATTGTCGTCGAAGTACCGTCGTGCTGAAAATGTGCGCCTCTAACGAAGACCAAAGGGGTCCGGCGTAAAGGAAAATAACACCCCAGATCATAACTCTTAGTTGAGAGCCTGTGTGGCGTGCAATAGTGAAAGCAGGATTGGAACGCTGGCCTGGGCGTCTCCAGACACATCTTCACACAGTTGGAAGCGGGATTCGTCGCTAAACACTAATATACACCTGCTTAGTGCACAGTTCCGACGCGCTGTAGCTCCTGCTTTTCATTCATTGGACACTAAATTTTTATCATTTGCATATTCGGTCTAAATGTTTCTTATGCGAAATTTCTATACAATCGGGTAACTCCTTCTTGGTTTGTCGTTTCTTTTTTTGTTATAGAGTGTACACACACACATACATACACACACACATATATATATATGGGTGTGAGTGTGTATGTGGGTGTGTACATGTGGGTGTGTCTGACATGTCGCTCTGAAACACCAAGTGGCGTTATATGGGAGGAGCTCACCGTAAAGGAAGAAATACTCGCTATCAGAGATTTGATTCGAAAGCAAAGCAAGTCTGTAAAATTGGTTTCTCCTAAAACTGGGGATCGTTATACACTGTTGAGCTCAAGAGCACTGGAGTATTATTGCAGTGTCTTCACATTTGAAATTTGATATGTGTGTTTTTATGTGTTCAAATTTGTGTTTTTTGTCCACCCTATGTTAAGAATTGCAAGTATTGTGAATAATTACTTGTTATTATATCCTTAGACATACATACCAGACCTCTACACACCCACAGATATATTTATTTATATTACTTGCGCCTCCTAGTTTACTACTGTTGTCCCTGCCTCTCTACTTGTGTTATTTCCTCTCTTTCTACCCACGCTCTTTGAGGTGAAGAGGGCACTTTCCTTCATAAATTCACGGGGCTCATTTGCTGAAAAAGAAAAACATTTTATAAACCGTATTTGTCTGGAAATGGTATAGAGTTGACAAAGTGCGCTCTTTAATGAAATGTTCATTTACTTTCTTTTCCAAAGATGATATTAAAAGTATTAAAATAAAATATCTTTTTTTTTTTATAAATTTACCATATCGTGTATACTTACAAATGTTTTTCATTATATTTTTTTACTTGAAAAGTGATTCATTTACAAGTATTCTTAATATGATAAATAATCTTTTCTTAATGATCCTACACTCTACTATCATAAGTAAATATAAATTCTATTTTTTTTTTACATTATTTTATTCCATGGCTCACATCTCAGATTATGTGATCGGTATGGTGAATGAAGTAGAACAACACCGAGAATTTTTTTCAGTATAATTGTTACATTATTATAAATAATTTATTGAAACTTAAACTTGTATGGAATCAAAGTAAAGGTGAAATACTACTGACATATAAACAATTCATATCTCTTTGTTTTTTTCTTTCTGTCAGATATATAAAACCAGGTTGATGTTGAAAAACTATATAAATATTTCCGAAACTAAAATTATTTTATTATAATTTTTTTTTTCATTTTTGACTTATTGAAATGGTATATATTAGATAACCCAGTTGTGTGTGTG
>BMAW01095747.1:48207-72494 GCA_019974015.1 Nephila pilipes
CGATAACTCAGCTGTTTCTGGTCCGATGGACTTAAAATTTTGACACGTTTCAAGCAAAGATTAGTACTCTAGAAAGACCTGGTTACTGGTTTACTACGAGCGCCATCTCTGGGTTAGTCTCGGGAGTTATTGATTGATGTGTTATATATATATATATATATATATATATATATATAGTTATGTGTAAAGGAAAGTTCTGTCTTCTGTCATTTTTAAACAACATGTGCACTTTTATGAGTTGTCGATCCGTAGCAAGAATTCTGATCCGACTGAAACTGATTTAAACTGCTAGATTAATATATGATTGATGATTATACACATTTTTTTATATTTTAGTCTGTTTCTTTTAAACTTGTAAAACTGTCAGCATGAATGAAGAAAAGGGGCATATAAGACAGTGTATTTTATATTAGTTCCAAAAAGGGAATAATGAGATGGAGGCAAAAAAAATTGTGAGATGTGTTTGGGGGAGACATAGTAATAGCTCGAACATGTAAATATGATTTGCGAAATTTTGTTCGGGTGATTTTTCTTTTAAAGACCACCTCGGATCAGGAAGGCCATCAAATATCAATGATGAAGTGCTACGCAGTATGATCAGGACAAATCCCATGTAAAATTCCACAAATGCATACTTGAAGCTTGGAATGCATTAGACATTTGATTTTTATCACATTAAAAGCTTAGTTAACTCTCTGTTTGGGTGCAGCACGAAATAAGCGAAAACATTTTGATGGTCAAAATTTCTATATATTCTTCGAATATTATCGTCATAAAAGGGAGCTGTTTTTGGACCACTTGATGACAGGAGATGAAAAGTGTATAGTGTGTAAATACGTGGTTAGAAAAGGAGCATATGTTTACAAAGAGGAGACACCACCGTCCACATCCAAAGCTGGCATGCATCAGAAGAAGATAATATTGTGTTGTTGTTGGGACTGTAAAAGTATAATGTACTATTAGGTACTGAAAGAAAATAAATCGGTTGATGCTGGTCGTTACTGTTCGCAACTTGATATTTTGAATAATGGAATTCAACGTAAAAGTCCATTTTTGACCAACATAAAAAGTGTAATACTACATCATGATAACTCTAGACCAGACGTGGAAAGAAAAAACACACAAAAATTCTGAGTCGGATTGGGAAATTTTACCTTCGCCAGCACATTCTCTTGATATTGCACCATATGACTATCATATGTTCAAGTCGCTGCAAGACTTTCTTGAGAGAAATTAATATATAAATAATGGGGGCGTAAAAATGGCAGTGTAAGAATAATTTGTCTCCGAAACAGAAGGCTTCTCTTCCATGGGGTTAGATAAGCTACCAGAACTCTGACAAACAGTTGTAACTAACAAAGGACATTATATTTAAAAATGAAAAAAAGGTTTTGTTTTTCCTTAGAAAGAAAATATAGGACTTTCTCTTACACCTTATATATATATATATATATATATATATATATATATATTACATGTAAGGGAAAGTTATAAAAATAAAACTTTCCTCATCAAATCATTTTTTTGAGTACAATTAAAACTAGTAATCCAATTTTCTCTGCAGTGTAAATCAATATCGTAAAATACACTATAAAATACTTGAACATCATATTTCAATTAATTATCACTCTTCAAAAATAATACAAAGTTCTTTTTAACATTTATTTTTATTATTTTGTTACATCAAAAAAATTCAATATAGCCATCTGCAGGTTTTCAAACTGTCATGCATTTTCTTACTTGGGATCTTTTTATATTTTTTAAGTCCTAATTTAAATCCTATTTTTATCTTATAAACTGCAGCTGCTTTGAAATTTTTTTCAAGAATCGCTTATTTGGTTTTATTATTTATTTTCTCTGCACTTTGATAGAATGCCACAAAGCTACTTATTACTCTTTTTAATATTCCTATCAGTCTCCGTTCTGAAAATTGTAACATGTCAGATTGAATCTTGGAAACGCACTTAATAAATCAGATATCAGGTTTTTCCACTGCGTCAAATAATCAAAATCGCGCCTTTGGTGATTTTCCTCTCTCTTTAATGTGCGATTATTAGGATGAGGGGAAAATTGCTTTGAGTATTATTGATTCTACGTCATTTTTCTCTTACTTTCGCTATCAATTGAAGTGTTATTCTGGAAGAAAGTTTCTTATTTTGTCATATTGTCAATTTTTCGGCTTCTTGTCAGAAAATTTAAGTGAATATCTTAGTAAATGTATATCTGATGTATCTTCTTTATGAGTCACTTTTATTTATTTCTACACACGTTAATACAAATTAGTTCTTGGAAGTTTTGGAAAAATGTTTTGGGACTGTATTTCTCTTTTAATTTCCTATCTTTATCCTCTTACAATAACAAATTCTTTTATTCTTTGAAGCGAAACTGATTCCATAATCTTGGTAAATTTCAGCAGTTTATAAATTAAAAATTGTTTTTGAATGAGAAAGATTCTTTTGTCCACATTCCATATACTTTTTATTATTTTGCAATAATCTTGATTTTATTTTCGGTTCAGAACTTGTTTTGACATTTTGTATTTCTTACAAGATAATTCTTTAGCTAAATACCGGAGAAGATGCCTTACATTATTAAACATTCCTCAAATGGAAATTAATATGCTTCGCATGTATAAATAATTTAATAAATGAAACAAATCCTGAATTCAGTAAAAAATAATTGTGAGATAACTTAGTAAAATATTATTGTATGAATTGTTTACGGCATTGCGGGGGGGGGAGTAAAAATATAATAGAGAAACATTATTAACTTGCATTAATAATCATTTTTATATTCCATTCCATAATTCTATTATTTATCATTAAATGTAACTCACCATTATTGATGACTGAGAGGGGATGAATTGAGTGAGTGAGTGGTTGAAAGTTGTAGTTTATAGTGCAAGAGCCAAATATGGATAGGCTGTGCCTAACAACGTGTATCTGTGATCTAGAAGGTAATAAAAGAAAACGGAAAATAACAATTGGTTGACAAGAAAGTAAGAAAATAAAGAAGAATCAATAGGGTATCCGGGGTGCGTCACTATGAGCATACCGAAGAAAGTTAGCCCCCTGTGAATGAAAAGGACACTAGAGTTCCTGGGAGCTATGATTCCTGCTTTTGCCTAAAGAAAGTAATCCCCTGTATGGAGGCAACGATTAGAAGAATACTTCTCTTAAAAATATCTATACCTCGTATAAGGAAGTTTGAAGATTCTAACGGTTCTCAGTGAGATATTAGAAAAAAAAATACAAAATCAATGTATCACATATATTTATAAAAAATAATTCTGTACAAATATAAAAACAAGAAATGATTTCATCAGCTTATTATATATATCAAAGTTTTAAGGCATTTAAAATGTATTTCATCAGATTTCAAAATTTGGACCATTTTACAACAGAAAAATTATCTTCTATGAATTTTTAATATTATCAAATGTCCTTAGCAAACATGTATAACAGCATGAATAAGTTTCAAAACGCTAAATATTTTATGTAAGTTAAGTTAAATATTTCAAATTAATGATAATGATATCTCAAGGTTAGTTGCATTTATGAAGAAAATTGTTTCTTCACTGAATAATTTGCAGTCTCTGTTATTATTATCAAGAGATGTATTGATGTAATAAAAAAATAACCCAAACATATTTAACTTAAATTAGTTAACTCACTTTTAGAATTGAAGCTAATTGAAAATCATTTTAAAATGAGGAGCACTTACTTAATCGCATCCTTAACTAAATATTTTATTGCACATTTCAATTTATCTCAAAATTTCTAAGCAATAAGCTTAGGTTAACTGAATTCGATTCAAGCGCATTTCCAATGATGAGTTCCGAGTGAGGTGTTCATGCTTACGATAATCACCCAATAGTTGCTCGTACCGTTATATGTGCCTGTTTTTCTCACTACTGCTTCTTTTTCCTTCGTCTTGCTTACAAAAATTGTTCTATTACACTGCTAATTTGCATAAGTCAAAATTATTTCTCAAGGTGAGGTTTTCATATCGAACGTCTTATTAAAGTAGCTCCAGAAATAATTTAAAGGGAAAATACTCTTGAATGTCCGTAACAAATTTAGTAAAACCTATAACTTGTATTTTCGCATGTTATTTTTACATGAATGTTTGTGTAAGACTCATGTGGTGTGTTACAAATATGGACGCATAACGGCAAGATTTAAGAGTACTAATTTATTTTAGTAAACGTTCCATTCCTTTGAATTATCAAATATTTATAGGGCTACTTTCATAAAATTTTATTCTCTTCCTGGTTATGCAGTTGATAAAATTACACGTCTTATTAAGGTCTTAGCATCATAAATATTTTTAACTCTTCGAAATAAAAACACTTTAGGTCTAAATATAAGTTATTTCTCAGGAATAACTCAAATATTTAATGTTAAATGTATCCATCCATGTACAAATTACCAAAGGGTCATGACAATAATGAAAATAGAAAAACTTAAATAAAAAAAAGGACTGACGAAAGAAAGAAAAATAATTCTTCTGGCTCCTATACAGGCTGTGTAGGCTGTGTTTAAACAGCTGATTGGTGTAACAAATATTTAAAGAGGCATTTTCTTATCTAAATTCACTTTAGCGCGGTATTTTCTCTCCCGACTGGCGTTAAGAGTAAGGCATTTTTTCCCTTAGAACATTATACAGTAATTAAGAATTATGTGGCTCAATAATTACTTTTCTCTAACTTAGCCAAACGGAATGAAATCAAATTGAGGTAAATATTTAATTTATATTTTAATTTGCACTTTCATTCCTCCTAGATGTCTCTTAAAAGTGAAACGTGTTTGTTTAATGAAACATCAAAGCTTACTTAAGTATTTATTAGTTTGTTTATCCTTCGGTTGTATTTTTTGTAACGTACATTTCACTAGTTAAGAGAGGTTTTACAGCGAGAAATGAAGTTAACTGAATATAATTTAATGATTGTATTATGGTCTAGCGTAGTGTCTCTTCCTGGAAAAGAGAATTTTTATAGGGGCAACGATTTTCAAAAGTTTTCTTTTAATAAATTTTTGGAACTTATGAGGTTTCCATTCTTATATATATATATATCAAGTATTTAAAAAAGAAGTATTTTTTCTTGTGGTGGTACCCCTTGAACCATTTGTAACATTCTCTTCTTGCCATAATTCGGCTCGTATAAACAACTTATTTCTGCATATGCGCAGCTGTACAAATTGCGAATAACCTTAAGTGCGTACTTGTGATTTATACCCATGTAACCATTAAAAGAACACAGCAGAAAAGGAAAAGAATTTGCTAGCTTTGGTCATCATACTACTGTTCTTTTCCAGCTATCCAATATGTTTTTTCTACTGGACCTATTCGGATTTACCACCGAGATCTCCTGAATTCATTCTGGATGAGAAAAAAACATACCAATAAATTCGGGGTCAGTTATCGTAACGCAACTAACACAGAGTTCGATGTAGCCTTTTTCAAAATATTTGAATCTTACTAGAACTGATGTCTAAGAAGTCACTCTACCATTGCTCTTTGTCACTGTTTTCCATATTAGCTCTCTAAATTTCTGATACGAGCTGTGTTTCCTTCCTTTATCCCTTAGCTATTATTTTTGTAATTGTTTGAACTAATTTCAATTCTGATTTCGTTCTGTTTGGATGAGTCTATTCTTATACACAATATTATATTAATGTGATAAATAAAAAAATGTTTTAAATGTTAAATTATCCTGGATCATTCGAAACTACTTATCTAAGTCATTTGAAGTGTGGTATATATTTCTGCAACGTATTACCCTTTCAATCTGCTACTTATTTATGTAATCTAGGTAAAATTTTATTTTGATTATTTATTTATTTTCCGATAAATATGTAGAGAGGGAATTGCGTAATGATATTGTGAAAATTATATGTAATATACCAAACTATTGAAACAAAACATATTGCAAAGACTGAGCACCATTCCCGTCTAAATTGAATTAAATTATAGAGATATTGTTAACATTCATTGGAAGAAATTACAAATTTTCTTAAAACATCAGACTTTTCATGGTCTTTTTACTGTAATTCTTATAGTGTGGGTATAATACTGCATCATGTCTTTGAAACTCCTTATGAGAAGAAAAAATTAAAATTATTTTAGGATTGTATTTTTATTTTAAGAATGTAAGTATAATCCCTCAACTTAATGCAATTTTCGCTTTAAAATTAGTATACAATGTATTATAAATTTTTTAAAATTTTTAAGTCCTGAATTTATTAAATTGATTCATTTTGTGGACCGACTTCAACATTTCTTTATCCCTTTTCTAGAAATTTTACTTTAATATCTCTTTTTAATGGGTTTTTTCCACTCACATATTAACTATATTCAGAATCAAAACTTTAAAAGCTTTTTCTTATATCTTAAAGCGCTCAATTGAACTGAAATTTTCTATACTTGATTGTTTTGGATGACACATTACGATAATTTAATTATAATTCATAAAAATTAATTTATTAAAGCTATTTATTTAATGTATTAAGTTTTACTTATAGTTCCAATTGCTTATAGCGTAGAACAATTGAATATTGAAACCAAAAAATTAAACTATCCTCTCGTAAAACTTACAATATATAATTGAGCTAATAAGTTTTACTCGTATTCATTTTAGATGATAAACTTAATAAACGTCAAATAAAAATAAATTATTAAAACTATTTATTGAATTATAAATTCAATCGGACTCAATGTTCCCTTTGGCTTTTAAAATCTAAGGTATAAAAAAGTTATGTGACGCAAAGAGTGAAGTTTAAAAGAAAAACTATATTTAAAACATTAATTTTTTAACTGTGTTATTTATGTTTCTAATTCCTTCTATGTGAAACGTATCTATATTAAACATATGCTGATTCTTCACTATCGGTAAAACATTCAAATAATACGTTACTAAGAAATATTGGAAATATTTGGTTAGCTTGAATAACAGCTTAAATAAATGGAAAAGGAAATTTAAATGTAAAATGAATAGAAGTATTTCTACCGGACTATATATTTGTAAGTATATGTATATAAATTCCAGAAAAAAATCAATTAAATACTGAGTCTCTATGGCTGAATTTGTCCTCTCTTTTCTGTTCAAGTTTATCAAAGACAAGCAAACGAAATATGCAAATTCTTTGTATATTTCTTATAAATATTTATATTTAGAAAGACACTTCATCTTATTCTCTTTAGAAAAAAGTCACTAAATTGTAAATATTCTTTCCTTAATTCTGTTTATAAAGTCGCTTGATTATCGCAGTTTCAACACGTCGTGAATTATTTCTTAATTCATTTTGCGTATCCATACCCTGGAATTCATCTCCTTAAAGAGCTTTTTCTTTTTCATCCGCCTACCTTTTGAACGCGATTTTCGGTCAAAGAATCGATTTTTTTTTTATTTACTATCTATTTTTAAATCCTGATTTCTTAGCTTTCTAGAACAATTTCAATTTTGTTTCTATCTTACATAGAACTTGAGTTATAAGCATTTTAATAATAGTCTGTGTCAAATTTTAGAACTGGAAGTAGTATTCTGCTACCGGAAATTGAACTTTAATGTTTGTTTTTCATTGATATTTTACGTAATATTGCCGTTAAAATATCTTCCAACATACAAGATGAATTTCTCAAGACCCAAAATGCAAATGAATCTCTTAATGGTGTAATATGATAAAGAGTACCAAAAGCAGTTTTTGTTTGAAAACAGTAAAATTGGGTGCATATGATGCAATTATACAATTTAACGAAGAACATCAAGTCTGTTTAAAATTCTTAAATAAGGTGAACAATGAGAATCCGGGCTACTTCACTGTAAAGGGATACGAAAAGTTAGATTACAATCGAATCAGGGATTTGAAGCGTTATACAACACGTTACATGTAAGCGTAGGAAAGTTTCAAATGCTATCAGGAAGTAAAAGATAAGTTATTTATGTAATACAGATAATAAACTTACAAATCAGTGTCTTTTTAATGTTAATTTTTTATTTAATTATGTAAGTTTCTGGGTTGAAATGCATTTTCAGCCTTTTCTCGAAATCAAGATTTTCATATTTTGCTTCAGCGCAAAACATCGCTTTGAAAAAAGTTATGTATATAAAGTTATGAAACTTTCATGGAATTCTCTACAAAAGTGAATTTAGGACTTGAAACTCTCCTATTGTATGTTTGATTGAGGAGGAGTTGGCTGTCCAGAAAATTCTTGGTTGAGGGTATGTGGAAATCAATTTAGCATACTGAGGGTACAGGGACTGAAAAGTTTGAGAATCTCTCACTTAAATTATTGGGTTCCTATTGTTATAAGATTGTCTAGGATATTTTACGATGAAAATATTTCTTCTTGACATTTTTAAAGCATTTTGCACCAAACAATAGTCTTCCGAATATTGAAAACATAAAAAAACTGTATTATCAAATACAGTTACAAAAAATAATTGAATTATATCAATAACGTTTTCTATGTATAATATGAAACCATTAAATACAAATTTTCGTTCATTTTCCTGTAAGAATTCAAGAAATATTAAATTTTGAAACTGTGTTCAGAAGTTGTAGAGTTTGAAGGAACCGTATACTAGTTTATAAATCTGAATTGCTGATCCACATAACGCAAAGAACTGAAAATCTGGGAAATATGAATATTTTGCACGAACGTAATTAGTAAATAGTTTTTTTATAGTTTTATTTAAATATCTCTGAAACTATTTATTGAATTCGAATACTATTTGAAATATAGCTTATTTGAATCATATCATATATAGAACTCTGTAAAAATTCCGAAATCCATAACTTCAAAATCTCCTTTACATGTCATTTAACTGAATTAAATAAGCTAATTTATCCATCAAGTAGCATCAAAATTTAATTGTCTTTAAACCAATAAAAATTATACCAATATTATCCACTGCGAAGAATATTATGTGATTTTTAATGGCGTTCCGTGTTTTTTTATTTTGTGTTCCTGATAAAAACTAATATCTGCATACGTGTATAAAACTGGTTCAGTTTGAATTATTTACTACTTTTGGAAGAATATTACAATATTATTTTATATTCTTTATTATATAGTTACATAATTTAATTAAACTGTTCAGAAAAATAAATTAACAAACAGAGAACAAAATGTAATTTTATAATACTACCAAATCTCTTTTCCGCGAATACATTTGCGTATTTGCCTAATACATACTTTATCCCTAGAAGGTTAATTTCACAACTGATAAAAATACTACTTGATATTTTTTCTAAGTCTAAAATATAATTACATCATCTTAAAATGTAGACTTTGAAACGTATATAGTCTGTAATTCATGATATTATCAAAAAAAAATCATATTATTAAAAAAATGAGATTAAAAATCTCGTCTTCTGGATATTTTGATTTCATGAACATAATTTTAATCCAATAAAATCTCTACTGTCGTCCTCAAATATTTAATACTTGATCTATTTGAATGCAAATATGAGCACCCAAAAGAGCAAAAAAATAAGGAAGGGTTCTGAAGAATTACAATTTTTTCCCAATTTTTGAAAATATTTTTACACTTACTTTAACAATTCGTTGCATTTCCGGTCTTTAAAAACATTTTAAAATATCTTTAAAATATCTCGGAGGTAAATATAACTGAGCAGAAACCTTCATTATTTTTCACTCCTTTAGATGTACTTTTGCATTCATATAATACGCAAATAAATTTGTTAAGATTTGAGGATGGGAATATAAAAATTCCATAGAATTTGCATGTTCACGAAATCAAAATGGCCGGTAGAAAGGAGTCTTAATAAAACGAAACAAAATTACTTCCAATCCTGAAAGCATATCACTAACACAAAGAGAGCATTATAATTAATTTATCTAAAATATTTTAATAGTTTATTAATAATTAAAATATCTTTGAGAGATTAGTTTTGTATAATTTCTTATAAATTTTTTGGTAGTGTGAAATATATTTTAATTGTTATACTAAATAGTTTTTGTAACCTTTTCCATAACTAATGTGTAAAATTTAAATGAAAAAATATAATTCCCTAGTTCAAGTTTTGTCTTGAGAAAGAGATAAACAAACTTCCAATAAAACAGGTCTTTATCAGTGCATTTTGATTGCAAAAATTAACAGATAAAAAAAAACATATGATCTATGAAACGTTCTTTGAATGGCTATCTCTTATTGACTGCTAAGAAATATGTACTTAAATAAGAATATTTTATTTCAAATAGTATTTATTTAATTTTTAGACATCCAAAGGGCTAGTGTTTTAGTTAATCGTACATATCGCAGCTGACCTCTTTTTAAAATTTTATCGTAACAGTTTTTGTGTATATATTTGCTACCTTATATATTAGATTGGAATAAAGTAAATGTAATAATAAATGCTTGATGACTGCTTTCTTCTACCATTAACTTTAAATTTATTTCTTAAAGTTTTAAATTTATATCATAATAAATATCCCCTAAATTTTTTATTCAATTGAATAAAGCACATATAAAGTTTAAGTATTTTACTTATGTATTAATTGAAGTATTATTTTAAACTATATGAAATCATTGATCAAGATTTGACGTGGAAATAAATAAAATTATTTTAAATTTTAAGACAATTGTAAGTTAGTCATTTCTGCTTTAAGAATTTCGTGCTCTTTCTTAGTCATAGACTTCCTTCTTGTAAGATTTTAGGATCAAAGGGATTTAAAATTGATTTGTCATTGTTAGACAATTAAAGAGCCTTTGTATAATAAATCAAGTAAATTAATAAATTAAAATAAAATAAAATCGACTTGATACGCTAAAAAGAAAAATTTCCTTTACAACTGAAATCAGATATTTCCTAACATATTGCGTAAAATAATTTGTTTCATATTATGCTGTTTCTCATTTTACATCGTTATACAATATTCTTTAAATAAGTAAGAAAAATTTCTACTTTTCAATTTTATAAATTTATTTTATTGAACAGTCAGCGAAGTTTTTATTGGTATCAACTTCTTTTTAATACAACATTTTCAATAGTCATATATCCTCCTATATTTTTTGCTCTATTATCTTAAGTGCCGAACTTCTCTTATTTTTATAAAAAAAACAGATTATGACATTCTATACTCCTTCTGTTCTATTTGCTTATAAACCTTTTCAAAAGTTTTTCATTTTAGTGTATAGAATACCCATATTTTCTTATTACATTCTCAAGTAAAGAGGAAGTAAAATTCTGCAAGAGATCGAGCACTTCCTTTATTTCGCTTAATTTTCTTTACTATTACTTCACACTTATAAACGTTTCCTTCTCTTAAGTATTTTTAACCTTTCTTCGTTCTATCGTATAATTCTGAAAGCAAGTTTCTTTTTTGAAAAACTATAATCAACTAGTAAATGTATAAAAAATATAATTTGAAGAAGGAATAGCTTCCAAAATAATGAAAATAATGAAGCATCGCAACATTTGACTATGCACATAAAACGAAGCGTAGAGTTCTGTGAATTTATCTTTCAGAATGGGTCACAAGATAATAGTTTTTACACTCTTCATGTTTTGTGATTTTCAAATCGGTAAAGTCAACTGCCACAATGTTAGAATATGGGGTAAAGAGCAGATATATGAAATTGTACAGCGTAAGAGTTCGTCGCCCAAAGTTAATGGGGGTTTTTTTTTGTGCAGTTTTTCGAAAAATGTGTAAGACCCTTTTTCTTCTATAGCGCTCATTGTTATGGGAATCACATACCTCGATATGCTTAAAAATGGGTTTTTCCCACAGTTAAAACACGTCTGAAGGATTTCATTTCCAGCAGGATGGGGGACCACAACACTGAAGTTTGGGCAGAAAATTTTTGAACAATCTCATTCCTCAACAATGGATTGGTCGTGTGGGATTTTTCGATTCAATCAAACATCATTGGCATCCAGGACTGGTGGATGTGCCTCCCTTTCCAGCTGCATTAGGCCAACTGAAGATAAGCATAACAACAAACATTGGATATATTCATACTCACAAAAAGTTTAAGACGAATTTGACTGTCGTGTGCCATGTGCCTTGTATACAAAGGTGGTAAGTTAAAATTAATCTTAAGTGGCTATGCTTAACAGTTTTTATAATATATTTATTCCAAATCATGTGATTCTTTTTGAAATACAAAAGTTCAGAAAAAATAAAAAAATATAAATGTGTATAACACTAATTTCAAGTATTTAAGACATAAATAATTTATTACCTCCAAATGATTTATCACATGCAACAAAGTTATCTCACTTTTGCTTAAAAATTTCTTACAAAGAGGATACATATTATTTAATGTATATTTCAGTAAGATGCTGAAGATATCAGATTTTAAAACAATTTCAATTCAGCGTAAGTCCCTAAGCATTTAAAGTAGCTAGACTTGTCTTTTATACCCTTCTTGTCACGATTTAAGTAAATATAAAGTAAAAGTAATCTAAATTTTCTTTTGCATATCTTATAAAATGCTTTCGAAAAAAAGGAAATTATCTTTCTTGAGGTATTTTAAAAAGTACATTTGGGAATTATAATTCAGTAAATGTTGCGTGTAACAGCTTTTTAAGATTTTTTCCTCCCTTTTCTCTGTTGCATTTTTTGACACAAAAACATTGTCAACTGGCATACGTAATTACACACTCATCGTATTTATCATTCTCCTCTTGAAGCATTTTTTTCTTAAATTTCGAATTCTTTTAAAGAAAATCTAACAATGTGTGTTATGAGATTTATATGACTTGGGAAATGACTTTTTTTATTCTCTTGAGAAATTTTATTTCATATTTGAGTAAAATATTCGTGAAATAATACATCAGTTTTATCAGGAAATTTTTTGAGTTTTTCGCAAACAATCAAAACTAGGAAATGAATACTTTTTTTTACTTCAGGAATTTTACCTTTCATTTACAATTAACTGAAAATCATTTTTCGTCACAAATGTCTTAGTCAACTTTTTAATTGTTTTTATCCTGTCAAATTTTAAATTTTTCTTCTATGTCACACATAAAGAGCTGTTTTTAGGAAATTGTAAATAGATACCTGAGAATTCCAAAGCTTCAATGTTTTAAAAAAAATGTAGATCTTTTCATAAAAGTTACAAAATAAAATCCTTAAGGCGTAGCTAATTTATAATTTATTTTATATCATATTTATGATTAATATTTTATATTCTTGTTTACAAACACTCGTCCGAGAAATATGACACCTCTAATAACATTTAAATAGATTTGGTATTGCTACAAATTATTAAATTAAACTGATTTATATAGTAATTTTTTTTAAAAAAAAGATAATTATATGTAACATTTTTTAACATATTCCAAAATAACGTAACACATTATTTCATTTTAAAATTTACTTTTAATTTTTCATGGTATGTTTAAAATAAGTAAATATGTATAATATTTTCAAAAATTGTTTCATATTTTTAAAAAAAAATCTACTCACCTACTTGGGTACTGTTGAGTTTTGGACGAATTAACCAGTCAATATTCCCCCTAAATTAATTTATTTTGTCTCTCACAAAGGGAAAAATACAGAATGGATTAACATTTTTAAAAGTAAAATAGTCATAAGTATTTTTTAACTGTTTCCCATTTTCACAAACTTATTACTGTCCAAATAAGTATTATTACGCTAATCTTGTCTCAGAATCTGGTTTGAGAGCGAGGTGCTAGAACAGATGTTATCTTCGTCATAATACTGAGGGTCAAATTACGAGGTCCGTCGTCAATAACCATCGTGTTGCTTCAAATGCGACATTAACAAAACCAATGAATCAATCAATCTCTAAATTTAACTGACAGTTTAAGAGCTCTACTGATATTAGCGGCGTTATGTTAATTGCAGATTCATCTGAATTCATTGTGACGACCGTGTGTATATTTGAACTCCCTCCCCCCCTCTCGGAACTATTATTTGAGGGGTAAACCCTTTTTGTCGACCACATAATTTCACCTCTTGTAGTCTTCAAACGCACAACAGGAATGTTCTCATATTTTCCTAAATATATCTTTGCTATAGGTCAGAGGATTTCTTGAGACACTTTCTCTGAGAACAATGTCATCAATTTTTCAATTGTGACATTTTTTAGGTTGATTCCAGATACCCAAATGTTCTAGGCGTATTTTTCTCCTCAAATGTTCTCTCAGAATTCATTAGTATCTCCATCTTTTGTTAACATCAATTTTATATAATTAATCAAGATCTAGATCCCCATCATTAGATTATCGAGCAAAACCACTGTGGATGCGATAGGAATCTAATAATTGAGGTCCTTAGTATCAGTAAGTCAATCGTCTAGAATTTATCACAAATTCGCAATCACAAAGAAAGTTATTAATTTCCTCAAAATTGACAGAAACATTAACTAAAAAACATCAAAAGATCATTTTAGCTATTTGACCAACATGTTCCTAAAATCCACCCGATCAGTGAGCAGAAGGATTATAAATTTCCATTCTATTCTGAAGTTGCTGTTGGATTGCGTTTCGATAGCATATTTGAAACATGTTTTCTAAACCTATGAAGTTCTTGCATTGTCACTGAATATGATTCTGCATCTATCCCTTTAAGCAAAAAGTAGTCTAAGAATTAAAAGGAATACTTAGGTAAAAAAGAAAAAGAACCAGCTCTAAGTGTATTGATTTATAGACTACGCAGATGTCAACGATCCAGCTTTTACCACCTTTGTTTAAATTAAGTGGTCTAGCTAGATCCACCCCAACAACTTCAAATGTAAACACTTCCTCTATTATGTTAGATGTCAAACTAATAGGTTTAACCTTTTGCATCTCTTACCACTTTTAATTACAGAACGTACTGTTCTCCATCCATAGAAATATCTTATGCTGCAAACAGAATTTACAATTCAGCATACACCTATCTGATAATGAGTTCAACAAGACGATGTTCCCCAGGAAGGTTTACAGAAAATCTAAAATATCTTGTATCATTCAACTCAGTCATCTGTGTCTTGACTCTAAAACCTCCCTCTTTAACTATCTTTAAAATTATTTAATGATCTTAGACCTTAGATATATTCTCCCGTTAAAATTTTATCTTTAATACTTTCATTATTCTTAGAGTCGGCTATATCAAAAAGTTTCAGATTTCCCTATCCTCTAATATCTTCCTTTCTTAGCATTATTAATAATTTAAAATATCCAGTCGATCACTCGGACATTCTTCGTGTTGCTAGAAAAGTAGAAGAGGTAATTTTTATTCAGTTGGATACAAGATCGACAGTTTACTTAGTATTTTTTAAGCACTTCTTCTTTGTCGCTCCCAGGTGCTTATTGCCTTGATCCTAATTATGATAGCAACTTAAATTACGATAAAACTTTAACTAATTATGCTCTTTTAATTTATAAACTATGATGAGAGGGTAAGTTTAATATATTTTTAAATAGGAACCTCGTAACTTTAGCCGTTAAGGTTACGTTCTTTGTCGCTTTAATTTTCAGATTGAGGTCTATTTCATTTTCATAAAAATTTAACTAAAAAGATTTTTCCCTTGATCTAGAGACTAGGAGTTTCTTCGCTGAGAATCCTCGAGAAGAATGATATGCTGGATTTAATTTTCCAGGAATATATAAACAACTTTAAACTATCGATGGTTTTCCCAAGCTCTATTTTTCCAAATTGTGTCCCAAGATTCATCGGTTTTCATTCAATGCAGATAACTTGTAGAATCTGTGCAAAAGTAAGTCACAGCGTGTTTAAAATATCACCTTTTGTGTAAAATTTACTAAGAAAAATTTCTGAGCATCAGACTAAAACCTCTAATCTAGGATTTGAATTTCTTTCGGTGGAGCAATTTTAGATTAAAACATCAATATCTGTAGAACAGTTCCACAATCAGTCTGTTCCCGTAAGAAAAGAGCAACCGCTTATTATTTACCTCAGAAATCGCAAGACATGTGTAATTGTAAGCGAGTGACCCTTTCCAAAAATGTCTTACATGGTATTTTAATAATATTAACATATCTTCCACTCATTTTAAAAATTTTTCTTTAATATCATTTACATTTCAGAATCCTAATTTAATTTTCATTACCCTTTTTCTTGAAGCAAACATTTTGGACGTTGTGTCACTGAACAGGTGAAACCAATTAGATGGAATACTTGGTGAGATAAGGACAACATATATCTTTTGTCACTATTCCTTTGCGTATTTCAATAGTTTTATGATGAAAATGGATGTCTTCTAATATTTTCAAAAGAAGTCCCAAAACAGGTGAAATTGGAAAAAAATTTATTTAATTTTTATTTCGTTAATTTTACAATCCCTGAGTTTCCATTTAGTATCTATCGTCATTTCTAAAACATTTTATGAATCTCACAAGTTTCTTTTTCAAATCGTCAAAGGTGATATAATTGTATACATAAATGAAATTTCTTAACTTAACTGAGCAATATATCAATGATGAAAGTCATGATATGTACCTAAATTATTTTCAATAACAGCCCCAACAATATTGGGCTATCATTCAGACCAAAGACAACTATATAATGTTGAATTATTTGGTTAACTTCATCAGTCCATCCTCTCAACATCAAAATTTCAAATACACTAGTGTTCAAAATTAAGAGAATTTCCTATTTGGTCGATTATCACTGGAATTACGGGACAGATTTTAATGAAATTTGATGTGTGTATATAGGGTTGATATAATACAAAAAAATAACCATTCAACAGTTATAAAACACATGCATAATCGTGTGTAACACTCATCGGAGTCAACATATGGAACAGCAGTTGCTGAATAGAACAAAAAAAAGGTTAATATTAAGTATGGTCCCTTCGTTCAGATATATAGACCTCGCAACGTGATTTTATGCTGGAAATAAGGCGATGAACCTTATTACGTGATTTTATGCTGGAAATAATAATATGAGTTCCTGTAGCAACTGGTCCCTCTCTTTCAGCAACGGGATGCCAATGGGATGCCTGGAAAGGCGGATATAGGGCTCACAGACCTCTTCCCTTTACCTCTCAAGAGTCTCAGTGCCCCTTTCAAAGTTATGAAGGCGTGTGAGGCCATCCATAATGATGCCTGCCCAGACCATCAAGCCTCCGCTGCCATAATAGTCGATTTCTTGTACATTGAAGGGCAGGTAGCGGGTCCCTGGTTCTCTCCTTATGAAAGTATGGCGAAAATCACTAGTTAGGTTGAACCGGGACTCATCAGTGAAGAGAACGGTTACCCAGTGATTCACGCTCCAATCTGCGATCTCTACATTATTTTAAGTGGATTCTCCTGTTAGCAGAACTGAGAGGGATGCAATCAAAAGGTCTGCTTGTTAACTGCTCCCTTAAAAGTCAGGTTATTGTGACTGCAAACAATTCATTAACGACCTGAGTAGCTGTAGTATCCCTTTACGTCTCACTGTAATGGACAAATGGTGATCATCTCTGGCAGTCAAAGCTTTGGATGACCTTGTCCGGGCTTTCTCTGGATGGATTTGATATCCTTAAGCTGTTTCCATAAGATGGACACGACGCTGGGCGTTAAATCGAATTCTCAACAAATCTGGATTTGAGACTGACCTGCTTCTAGCCTACCCACAATTCGTCACCTCATTCCATTTTCGAAACGTTGATCGTTACTCGCTTTTGCTACTAGAATTTAAATTTAATTTATTTGGTGTTTTTTTCACCAATAAATTTGGCGAAATGAGATAGCGAACAAAATGCGGACTTCGGAACGCGCGCTTATAAATCCTGTTTTTCTACTAGTTCCGCCCCCATGAACGAATACGCTGACGTATTTGACGTTCAATGTTTGCATCTTTGTTTCGAAGGAGTATTTTTACATTTCACTAAATTTCTTTTATGAAATTGTATAACATATGCAAATTCTCTTAAATTTGAACACTTCTATCATCCTTAGCAAGATATATTTATAGGAATGCTTTATTGATGCCAGAGATAATATCAATTTTTTTTCCTTCAAACTCTTCAACACTGAGGGAATAATCTCTAGTAAAATCTTTAGCACACAATAACTTAGTGGTTAAATTTCCTCTAGTTTTACAAGAAGCATGAATACTTACCTCACAGCTATAGTAAAACAAGCTGTAAAAACTCATCGATGAGAAAGATTATGAATCTAGAATATTCTCTCCATCTCTTATTCTATAGTAACTAATTTACACAATTCATCGGAAAACGAAGTGAAATTTTAATAATTGTGCTCTTCTTACAGTTTTATTGCTGATGCTATTAATTTTATTCCCGTGGATTTTTTTGTTACCTGGCAATTCCTTCAAATTTCTCATCCATGGACGTTTAATTTCATATCTGTATTCTTCGTTTGTAGTAACATTCCTAGAAAAGTTTTCTATAGCCTTCCTTTATAATTCTCAGTTTGAAAAGGATATTATTGAACTGTTTTTTTCATTAATATTTTTAATCTCATTCTTATTTCTTTTTCTTTCGTAGAAATCGTATTACTATAGTTTCTAAGTTCCTTAAATGAGTTATAACGTCACTCTGATTGAGGGCAGACAGAGTGGTAATATGGATTCATTTATTTGGGTTTTTTTCTGTCTTCTCATTATTAACCGTCCCAAATGAGTCTGCACAGCAATCAGACCATGCTTTAATTAATGTATTTTTCCAGAGTCCAGGTTCCCATCAAAATCGGAGCGCGATAGCCAGGTGGTTGTGGCTTCGGATTCGTGGTCGATTGGTTTTCATTCAGTCGCGGGTTCGATCACTGGCTGCAAGAGACCCACCGTGTTGACAGGGGCTGATGCACATTAAAATCTGTCGGGGCCCGAAGTCATCCCGTTGGCGTGGTGTGGAAATTAGGAGAGGAGGGTGCCATCTCAGGCGTCGCCCTCGTCACTTGACCGAGGTTCAAGTTTATGAAGTCCGTCGCCAATAGCCCTCGTGTTGCTCTAGTGCGACGTTAATAAAAACTAAAGCTAAAAAACTAAACTCATCAAAATCGGCTCCTATTAATATCTTAATTTTTGGAACATTTATTCCAGTATCACTTATAATAATGCCTTTAGCTTTAAATTCATTCTTGCAAGAAACTTCCTTAATTCTTGGAGTCTATCCAAAAATGTTAAATTGATCTAGAACTATATGGCAGGAATAAGGTCTCAATAAACTTTTCACAACTAACATATAACGATTACATTCTCTTTTTGATATGTCTCATCTAAATATTATATCATTTAGGCTTTCAGATTTTACCGGTTTCAACTTTAATTGTTGTATTGTTTTTTTAAGAATATAGGAACGCTGAGATCTAGTATCGATAACTGTTCAAATGGTTAACTTTCTCCCTTTATCTTCAATATTAATCGTTAGAATTTGATTACATATTTTATTTTTGCATTTGTAATACTGCAGTTAGTTATAGAAAAATGTTGTTTTTCATCATTAAGCATTTTTATTTTCATTTCCCTATGAACAAATAGTTTGGGAAACATAACAGTCTTATGTATCTTTTAGAACAAATCATACAATGGATTCTTGTTTTATAATGTATTGCAACAATAAACTAATAGTTAACTTTCTTCCCTTATCTTCAATATTGAACATTAAGGTTTGATTCTTTATAATTTCTTGATTTTGATTCAAAGTTATTTTAAGTTGAAAAATCGGCTTCATTTAGATGTTGTTCAAGCAAGAAATGAGAAGTTTATTTTCATTTAACATTATGTCTCCGTTTTCTCTTTAAAATTAACGATTTGCAGTGAAAATTAAATCTTCTTTCTCCTTTTCCTGTCTAATTTTTTCTTGAAAAAGATCCAATAAATTTAAAACTCGATTTTACAAGTAAAATTCATTTTTTCCCTCCAACTGCATTCCTCAAAAAATAATAACAGCTGTTTCAATTTTCTTTATAGGAGATTACATGGTTATTTACTGCCACATGATTTCTTAACCAAACTCTTAAAATTTCTTCAGGTATTCACGATTTCACCATTAGGAATTCACCGCTGGTCATCCCAATTGTTCATTTCACCGCTAAATTTCTTTTTAGAAGTTCTCTTCTATAAAAATTTGGCGACTGATATTTTGAAACAGAAGCATTAATTAGCATAATTTGGTTACTAAAATCCTTTCGTGTTTTGACTTTCTCAATAAACATTTTTTCTTCATAATTTTGAATACCTGCATATTCTATAATATGTTCTTCATCTACTTTTCATCGAGTTAAAATTCTGTTATATATTTCCTTAAGTTGTGAAAATAGACATTCTAAAGTAACCCTCTATTTTCTATGGCTTGAACTTAGGACATGTCTTTGCTTCATTCATCAATTGAAGCATTGAACTCTCTAGTAAATACTCTGCAAATAGGCTTATATTTCATTACTATGACATATTGTTTTACAATTAATTAAACCTAAAGGTAAATTATGAGCAATTCTATTCATTAATCCAACTTTAATTACATCACCAAAACAGTTGAGTTAAAACTTCCATTCAAAATAATTTAATCACAAAAACGGAAATTGTTTTAGTCAAAGACCAATTGATCTCATCCGTGTACTTTTCAAAATTCAGAGTTTTCTATAAATCATTTCTAGCCAATCCATATGTGTCTAATGAATCAAATTTACTTTCGTTTTTCATATCCGCTTGCTTGAATACTAATATATATTTGAATAATTTAATAATTATTAAAAAAAAACTATGCTAACTCTTTTGGTAGCTAAATTTAATCTTTTCAAAAAATTTCATGGAAGGATTTATTATTTATTTTCTCTCTTACAAAGAAGGAATCAGAATTCTAAACATACAAAACAATTACAGGAGCAAAAATTCCAAAATCAATTCACACTGTTACTTGTTTTAAGAACTTTAACACTTGAAATTATATTATTGTTGCCAGATGTAAAGTATAGTTTTACGTAGCAGATATATCAGGACTGAAGACGACATAATTTTTATTAAAAACTGTCTAAAAACTATGTATGATTTATGTTAGCAAACGAATATTGTGTCAACAAAAGATGTATCATCTACCATTTCTTTAATGTTTCCCTAAATTTTTGATAGTTTCACGTTAATTACAATTCCGAGATCTTAATAAAGTAACAATTCTGGAAAAAATTAAAAGTTTTAATTAATAAGTAATTTCATTCTTATTCCTGAATTAGAACATATTGGCTTTAATCAATCAAGCCTATTAGTTGAAAAAAGTTAAAAATATATTAGATTTGATAAATTTCATTTTAATTAATATTTATGTTGGTTATAACGATTAAAATTAATGATTTTATTAATTCGGTGAAATACTGTCTCACAAAGGTGGAGAAAGGTTTCAAAAAACAGTACTTGTAAAGTTATAAAAGCAGATTTAAGCAATAAAATAATTGCTTCAAACAAGCTTTGCACTTTTACAATACTTAGTAGTTGATTTTGAAACATAAATATTTTATTGAGAATTTACAAAATAGTGAGGTTTAAAATATTATTGAACTACGTGCAATGAATGACGTTATACAATTTAACCAATGAACCCTTAATACACCGTTTCTCTGAAGAAAATATATTTAAAGATATAGATTGTTTTTGAAAGGTTATATATATATATATATATATATATATATATTATGCATATATTATATATATATATATATATATATACTGAAAATCTATGAAAAAATAATTTAAAACACTTAAAAAGACAAAAAACCAGAAAGAAATGTAACAATGAAAGTAAAATAAATGAAAAAATGGAACCCAGCAAGTCAAAAAGCAATATCGGGCTGAGGACCGATTAAGCGGGGTTAAACTAGTTCAATGGTACCAACCTTCCCCCTTTGCGACTTGGTAGGCTGAATTAGGAAATCCAAATTGCAAAAGAGTTCATGATTAAAAGATGCAAACAAATTCAACGATAAAATCTACAAAAATGAAATCTATAATTCCTTGTAGGCTGAATTGGGAAATCCAAATTACAAAAGAGTTCAAAGATTAAAAAATGCAAAAAAAATTTCAACGATAAAATTTACAAAATAAAATCTATCATTCTAAAAATTATCAACAAATCAAAATATAAAAATTACTTACAAAATTCAAAGAAATGAAGATTCAAATATGTGAGTAGTAAGACGGAATTTTCTTTAAGCTTCAAGATGTATATCACATACTCAAAATGAAAAAATATAACACATCATCACCATATAAATTGAAAAAAGATTTAAGTCATTGTTTGATTGGTAATAAAATGTAAAAAGATGCAAACAATTGGTTGGTAATAAGTATTATGGTGAAGGAGTATAACGGTCCAGAGAGTGAGTAAAAATGTAAGCTGTGTAAATGTAAAAAAATAAATTCTTCACGGCTAGACCACTAACAAGCCGACTTTGTGGACCTATTGTTGTGTGGTGGATTTGAAATTGGATCATGATTCGCAAAGATGTTTAATATATTCGCGATGTACACAAGCATTTAAGAAATTTATTGGATAATCATGATCCAAACAGTTGTTGAAGAATTTTTTAATGTTATTAAATTTGTCTATTTTATGCGTGGTTAATTTGTTATTACGTAATAAAAAGCCCAATAAAATATTCCTATAAATGGATCTGTGTAGATTACTGTTCCAAAAAGGTATTTTAATTACATGGAATTCGAATCTCTCTCTTTTATCAAAAATATTACTAATAAGTCTATTGTCAATTATTTGCAAATCGAGATCTAAAAATTCTACTGTATTTGAAATAAGATTAGTTTTTAATAATTTGAGGTAATTAGGGTAAAATGAAATATTTGGTTTAAAATCCTCAGTTTTACCTAAAATAATTAGATCATCTATGTAAATATATATATATATTATGCAGATATTATATATATATATATATATATATATATATATATTATTTATACATATATATATATATTATATATTATTTATACATATATATATATATATATTATATATTATTTATACATAAACTGCTGTTTGTAGAAAATGCAACACCATGAAGGAATCATCAGAATCAAATGAAATTCGCAGCAAATGTCAATTATAGGATATTATGCAAATTAATAAAGTTTCAGAGCCATCGCGCGTGCGCGGCGCGCGCAGCGCCCTCTGAATTGATGCTGAAAGCGTATAAATAAAGTGCTGTAGCGGGTCGTTGAAAAAAGTCTATGATTATTTGTTAGTGGCAAACGTTTAGTGAGACCTGAGTATGCCTCCACGACGGAAGAATAAGAAATTCAAGCAACTTACGGAGTTTGAACGAGGGAGGATAATCGGCCTTCGAGAAGGAGGATTTTCCTATCGCGCAATAGCAGCTCGTATGCAGCGGAACAGTTCCACAGTGATGCGAGTTTGGAAGCAGTGGACCGACGAGCACCGAACAACTCGAAAAACAGGCACTGGACGACAGAAGGTGACGTCAGAGCGCGATGATCGACACCTGCTCCGCATGGCGGTGAATGATCGCACAGCTTCCTCCAGGCAGCTGGCAGCACGTTGGTCTACTGCTACAGGTGTACAATTGTCGGCTTCGTCAATTCGTCGTCGTCTGCTGCGCCGTGGATTGCGTGCAAGGGTGCCTTTATACAGGATTCCCCTCACGGCGAATCATCGACGGCTGCGTCGGCAGTGGGCTCTTGAGCACAGAGACAGGCGAGCTGATTGGCACCAAGTTGTCTTTTCAGATGAATCACGCTTCAATTTGTGGACCCATGAGGGCCGTGTTCGTGTTAGACGTTATGCCGGTCAACGCTGCCTTCCTGAGTGTATTATTGAACGACATAGTGGTCGAACACCCGGAGTTATGGTCTGGGGTGCGATTTCGTATCATGGACGATCCAATTTGATACGAATTGAGGGTAATCTCAATAGCAACAGGTACGTCCGTGAAGTGCTACAGCCCGAAGTCGTTCCTTTCCTTCAAGGCATCCCTGGAGCTATCTTTCAGCAGGATAATGCACGCCCACATGTTGCGCGGACTGTTCGAGATTTCTGTTCAGCACAACGCATGCAACTTCTTCCTTGGCCTGCTTATTCACCGGATATGTCGCCTATTGAGCACGTGTGGGATATGGTTGGTCGGCGTCTCGCTCGTGATCCGCGTCCTGCAGTTTCCAAAGACGAACTTTGGTTGCGCATACAAGCGATATGGAATTCTCTTCCTCAAGCAGATATTCAACATCTGTTTGACTCCATGCCACGTCGTATAGCAGCACTTATTGCAGCGCATGGTGGCTGCACCAAATACTGATTTCGGACGCTTAATTTGTTTCTTTTGTTTTGAAAATTTCATCATTTATTTGTATCAGTACAAGTCGTTTCTGCATTAAAT
>BMAW01095747.1:72894-153364 GCA_019974015.1 Nephila pilipes
CTTTCTCTTTTTTTGTATTTCTCTCTGTGTGTGTGTGTGTGTGTGTGTGTGTGCTTGCGCGGGGGAAGGGCTAAAATGATTTTCATTACTCTGATTTCCAGGGGCAAAAATGAATTAAAATACGTTGCTTATTTCATTTCATCTTTCATTACTTTCTTGAATTATATCTTATATTTATTTTAAATATGTAATCAGATCACAACATTTAATGGTTTCTGATTTCATACATTATCTGCTTTAAAGTAATGTACCTAAAAAACTAAAATTTAAATTGGGATATTTTCCCCACGTTTAATTTATTCCCTTAAGAATTAAATGATACTGAAATATCAAACATATACATCATTCGTTAACAAAGATTAGTACAAAGACTTGGTTTTTGTTATTACTTAAAATTTATAAATGAATAGATGCATATTTAAACAACAGGAATATAATATTTTGTTCCTTAATTTTAAAAAGTATATGCTTATAGTTTTATTTGTCTGCGTTCTATTCATGCACACAAACACAAGTGTTATAAAATTATAATATCTTAAAAATGTACATAAAACTTAATTAAAAATAGTTCGAGCTGTAAACAAATGACATTTTTCTTCGGGTTCTTATTTCTAATAAAAATCAGAAATTTGGAATTATTAAGACAGTCAATAAGCTGAAATAATGGAATGTAGATGATACTGTGAAAACAAATTTAAAAAAACTTTGAAACTTCAAACTCAACAATTGCTATCAAGCAATGAGATACTCTAAAAATAATATATAATTATTTTGAACGTATTCCATTGTTAGATTAATGTAAAAAGTTTACTCTTTTGTTCTCATTTTGTATCCGTATGATTGATTAACTATAACTATCTGACCCTCGAAGTAATTACTTCCAAAAACTGTGAGAAAGAATTCTTTATTCTACTGTTACAGCTTTCTTTGTCATCGGAATTTAATAAGAGAGTTATCTAACTTTTTACATTATTCACTTGTAATACTGTAAAGTACAAATTAAAAATTTTATATTTTGTATTGTATCTCATTAGATTGTCATTTCATGAATTTTGAGATAAATAAAATAATAATTTTTATTTGTTATTAAATCATTATCTTATACTAGAATAGATTTATACTTCAACCGCTTAAGGCTTTCAATCACTAAAAAACTATATCTTTATTACAATATAATTTTAACCGACATTGAAAAATCGAATTGTTTATTTCGATTTGATATAGACATTACGAATAAATGAAGCTTTTCTTATTACACTTAAGAAACCTTCGCTCGCCAGCTGGGGCTTAGTACAATCCTTCAATTCCCCGTGGAAGTTCCTACAGTAACAACATTACTGTATAAATAAAAGTACGATTCGTTATCACATTCCCTATTGATAAAGGAATCCGTGAAGGGATTTAACCATCACTCTTCAACTATCATTCAGTATTCTAAGCTTAATTAAAGTTACATTAGAAAAAAAATTCGATCGAAAGTTAAAATATTCGATTCCATACTTGGCAATTTTAATGTGTTCTAACATGTCACTTTATACATTTTGGTTAGTTGTCCATAAAGCAAGGAAATTTAATAAACATCACTACGTTTTAAAATCATCACTTTGAAATTAAATTTACAATGCAAGAATACTGATTTAAAAAAAAAAGTTTCAGCAGACCTGTTATAAAACTCTCCCTATGTATAATTTTACTATAATCTATTCTACGAGTAAGATAATTACAAAAATTTGCTACAATAATTTTGAGTGCATATTAAATGGCTCAACAAATCTAACAAAGATACTCTGCCAGAAAATGCCCCATGTAAATATAACTAAGACTATAAAGTCTACAGGATGCTGGGTGTGTGAAACTTTAAGAGTGAGAGAAAACACCATTTTTAACGTAAATTCCTTAATAAAAATGATAGTTGTAAGTCTTTTTTCAATACATTAATAAAATATTTAGAACATATATAACGGGTGTTAAATAAGCAAAATTAGATCTAATTTGCTATAAATTACAGATAAATGTTAATTACATTGATGCAATGATTATTATTAAAAGCTATGTTGCCTCGTTCAGTCAAGTGACGCGGACGACACCTTAGCTGGTTTTCCCCTCTCCAAGTTTCTGTACCACGCCAGTGTCAAAACCTGAAGCTTCGACACATTAACCATGCATCATTCACGCTATACGGTAGATTTTTAGGACTCAAATGGGGTTTCGAATCTGTGATTTGAAGAAAACCATAGCGATCGAGAATTTCCGACCATGACAACAAGGCTATCGTTACCAAGTAAATAGAAACACACTGCAGTTTTGTTAATAATACATAACATTTATATTGTTAAAAGCTCACATTATACCATTAGAGAGATTTTCACATCAGGTGTATTCAACAATGGGTACAAATACGTAGTAGGTATCAAGATTTCTAAAAAACTACTTTTCGTGTTGAATTGAAAACAAATTTACATTATTACCTTCCGAAAGAATGATTGGGGTTAAAGTACAAAAGTAGTATAAAATATATGTTATTTACAGGGTGATTTAGAAAAGTCGAGGAAATATTAACAGGAAATAGTACAAACCAATACAAACAATTCTTATCAAAGATTACATGCAAGGACGTCTTAACGCATGGCCAGGGCCCAGGGCCTCGCCTTTGAGGGGGGCCTCGTCTCGTTCTTTACTCGGCCTCAATAAGATCATGATCAGAATAATTTTAATCATCAAATGTTATTCCCGGACAAGACTGGTTGCACACAGTTACTTTTATATTAAATATTTCTATTTACAACGTTTGCTGAGAATCAGGAGAAATATTAGTTTTATTTCTAACGCGAGATATGTCAAATTTATTGATAAAAATGCTGATGTGAGAAGGACAGTCACAGACATAACAAACACTCCTTCCTGCGACCTTTTCTTTAGTTGCACACATAAGTTAAGGGTCGCTCATGAATGGACAAGAGATACACTTATGCCCCCAACAGAAGTGACAAAAACACATTCCCTATTTTATGACAGGCGTCAGGGCTAATAAAAAGAAGCTTGAAATGAACCTGAAAGAAATCGCACTTTTTGCATCAAACGAGTAGCCTACAGCTCTAAAGCGGAAATTCCTTCCTTTAAATTTAATTTCTTTGAAACAGCAAAAGATAATTGTGTTAATATATTTTTGAATTGTATTTCTTTGAGATTTAAGATAATATGCAAATATTTATATCGCATTCAAAAAATAAAGTAATATATAATAGTATTTGCTTTTTTTACAGAGAGTCATAAAAATAATACCCAGTTTTTAAAAAAATTTCTCTTTTTTTGTAATTTTTTTTCTCTCTCTCTCTCTCTCTGAACAACATGAATAATCTCTTAATTGCTTATAAAACTATATATAAGTATTTCAAATGACTTTGGAATATTTTTATATTGATTAATATGCATAAGTGCGCGTTACCTTCATTTTGAATGCACTATGATCTTCCAAAAGAATTTTCAATGTGTATTGTTATTCAGAGAAATGTTTTTTTTTTTTTTTTTTTGTTTTTAATATGAAAAGTGTTATTTTACTCGTTTAAAAATTCAAATAACTGTCCACTTTAATTATTATTTAAACCCAATAAAATATTAAAATTTATAAAACGAATGTATTACATTACTACAGATGATAGTAATGTAATATAAAAGTAGAAAAACAATAAATGCTTGTACAATAATTTAATGTTTTAAGAGTAAACATCAAAAATAGAGAAATTCTCGTCCAACACAGTACAAAATAAGAGATTTTTTGTGCATGAGATCCTCATTAGAAATTTTCTATTTGCGTGCGCATGTTTTAATTAGATTTTTCTGCAGAAAATTGAAATTTATTAAATATACTTTAACCTAAGTTCTTATTCTTTAAGATTTATAATGTATTTGTACTTTATCACTTATCAATACTTTATTACTTACTAATACTTTATCACATATTGGTATAAAATACTTTTAATGAATATTACTTATATAAATATAATTCTCCAAATTAATAATTTATGTAATAATGTTCTTTAATTTTTAGAATCCGTAGCTTCCTTTTTATCATAATTTTTTGTTTCGTTTGAATGGCATAATAACAAGAATACACACATATTTCGTATAGTTACAAACATAAAGTTTTCAGAGAACTCTTAAGATATTCTAAATATTATGTAAGACAATACAATATGGAAACCTAAAAACCCTTTACAGATTTTTTTCTAAATATCATTTACATTAAAATAGTTTACTCAATATTTTCTTAGATATGATTTTACATACGCAATTAAAAAAATATTTAAGGAAATCTAATAATTAACCGTATATGATAAAACTAATATGGATTTATATTCGTATATAGTAAATATGTATATCTGCATTATAATGATAATTTGAATTATAATATTTAGTGCATTAATAATAATAATAAAATTATCATATTATGAAAATAGGAAAACTTTATACAAGAAGTAATAACTTAATTGAAGTTTTGTTCTTTCTACCCACGAAAGAGTTAAAAGGAATTATTTAAAAAATCGATATTATCACTTTCTGCGTCACTTGACAGTGGTTCAAAATTACAAGGTCCGTCGCCAATAGCCCTCGTGTTGCTACTAGTGCTACATTAATACAAACTAAGTTAAACATTATCTCTTTCCGAATTCTTACGAAAACGAGAGAGTTACTCTCATTTCATACACCATTTTATTTACAAACCAGTGAGCTAGTTTTCCCTTTTTTTTCCCCTTGAACAGAACAAAAAGGAAAAAAGAGAAATGTTTCCCATAGTGATGTGCATATTACATGAGATATGGCATATTTTTTGATAAAGGCCCAGGGCCTCAAGAAGTCTTAAGGCGTCCCTGATTACATGGTCTAAAATGAAAAATTCTTGAGCGTTTCAAAGTGACCGCTTCGTAAGCATTAAGACATCATTCATTTTGTGATTTATAGGCAAAAAAAAAAGCCCTATGCATACAAAGTAAGTTGGGAAATAAGAAGAAATCTAAACAGTCTAGCCTCACACCAGGAAACAAGGAAGAATTTCGTTTCGCAATCGTGCTATCGTTTTCGGAGTTGAAACCACAAATAGCGGAAACGCTCACTATACATTTGTACTTCTTCAATGGTAATTCTGTGGGCCACTCCTTTAATGAAATGCGTGTCTGGTTTTTTTTTCATTTTTTTTTCTCCTCATCACTAAAGTGAGCCCTTATCACGCTTATTATTATATTATTAGAACGGTTGCCCCCTGGAGTAAATTCACAGGTCTGGAGTCCGAATTCATTAATCATTTCTACGCAGATCTGCTTACAGTTTCTTCTTCTTTCCCAGGTTACATTTGTGCGCATGGTCTTCTTTTTCGCCCGTAAAACCCGCAACAGAATTGCTGTTTTGACGTTTGTAGAGCGGCTGATTTGAAACGTCCTAGTGCAATTGCGTTTCATTTCAATTCAATCTTTATGTAATGAAAATAGTTTGCATTGATGAGTATTATCATTCATTAAAGTTTCTTCATCTTTTCTGAACAATCCTGGGCAAGCAATTTATACTAATCAGTTACAATTAAATTTTTCTTATCACTTATGTTTTTGTGAAAATGTTCTACTGTTTAATATAAAAATTTTCCTGATGAATGTTAATCTAGCCATAGTTAGAATGTTAAATGATGTGTGATACTTCTAAAATAAAAATAAAAACATTGTGCCGTAAAAATAATTTTTACTACAGAATAAATTTTTTGATGCGATAAATCGTGCAAACGGTTCACAGATATATCTATTAAGTATTTTGCCAAAAAGTCATATTTTTTTTTGTTGCTCATTACTTGAAAAATTTAAGCACACAATAGCACTAAATGTAATATGTACTCTTGATATCGACAGAAACATTTGATCTACACAGATCTTTGATACTCAGAGATGATTTGATACTTAAAAAAATGATAATAATAAATTCCTAAAATTTAATGTCACTTTAAAATATCCATCATGTCTTGCTTTACTCACAATATTCCTACAATTACATAAAGTAACTATCACTAATATTAATCATTAAAGAATATTTTCTTTTCCAAGCATTCTCCCAAGCACCTCAGCAACAATTTCAAAAAAAATTCTAATTTATCCGTGAAAGAGAGAAGAGGATTTAATCGCTTAATTTTGAATTTACATTTGCGTAAATTATTGAATTTCAATGCTTAAGTTGATATTGAGAAAAATGCGGAAAAGAGTAAATCTAGAACAGATTAAATTTTTTCACATATTCGAAGATATATTAATTTCACAAAAGTAACTTATGAGACAAATGTTTCTTCAGAGTGTACTTCAGGATATGATAAACATTTTGTGCTTAAGGGAGTATGAACTTCTTTATCATCTAGAAGAATTAAAAACGGTACCCAATTTTTCTTTTTATATTGCATACAGTTCTTACTCTGCTGACTCAAAACAACTTCTAGCATCTTCACGGATAACTAATTAAATTTACTGTTAAAATGATCTCGGAAGATATTGCAAGACTTATATATTTTTACTTCGAAACAGTTTATTTTAAAATTAAATAAGGATGTTTTTGAATATTTAATTTTGTTGGAATTTTCAAATAGACTCATGTCTAGGAAATGCTATTCCGTATATATGTAAATTCACAAAGCATGCGAAATCGCAACTTATACGCTGTAACAATTAAATAATAGGACTACACATTTCATGACCATTATACTAGTACTTTTTGGCAAGGAGTGGAGATGGAATGTAAATTATTTTAGTGCTTCCAATGCAGATGGAGCCTTATTTCCTTTTTTTTTAAATATAGTTCTGTTTCAGTATATTTTTTTATTTAGTAAGATATTCTTTTGTTGTAGCTCTATGACCATGGCAAGCTTAAAACCAAAAAAGTGTGATACGTGGTACCTACAATCATGGAGCAATAATATCAACATCGGACATCACTTATAATACCTCAGGTACGTAAATTCCATATATGTATTGTTAACTTTACTTTTATTTGTTTTAATAATTTTAATGAAAGCACCAAATGATAGTTTTCTCATTATATATTTTATTTTTCACTTCTACTCATTTCTCATATATGATCGAAGACTCCTCTCTCCAACTATACGTTTACTTTGAACTTGCTAACATTCATAATTTAAAATAAATAAATAATTAGATAGACAGAAACCCCGCATCAAGCGTATACATAACCTGAAAGCCTAACAAACTCTTAAATAGAATATTTTCAATTTCTGTAGGAGATATTTGGCAATAATTACATGCCACACACTTCGACTTTTTTATTAGTTTAAACTGGATGACAGTTGAAGGTGATAAACTATCTGCCTGGCTTGTGACATAAAAAATAAATAAATGTCCAGAAAATTAATGATTTTGTGTGGAAAAACCGACATTTCATAATTCGGAAGGTTGCAGACATTACGATTATTAACTGAGAGACAGTAAGATTTTTACATGACGATTTAAAAATGACGAAATAATACATAAAAAGGGAGCCAGGAAACCTCACAAGTGAGCAAACCGACTGCGCGTAATGCACTGTCTGCAAAACAATTCTTAGCGAAAAAGCGCATTACGTTCCTCGACAGTTAGCCTTATTCACTGGATCTCGATTCCTGCGACTTTTAACTATTGCCAAAAGTAAGGAAAGCATTAGAGGGAACACGTTTCCTCTCTGTAGAGTTCAAGATAAAACACAATAGCTTTGATTAAGAGGACAAAACTTGTGAACCTGCAGCATTGCTTTGAAATAAAAAAAAAACATATACTATGGCATTTAGGTGAAGACGATAGATGTTGAGAATTGACAGCTATTTGTAATAAATAAATAAAGCATATTTTTCAGATTATCAGGTTATTTTACCAACTGCCACATCTCGTAATACTAAGCATTATATATCATTTTACACATGTTGCTTAACTTTAACAGAAATCGTGTTAAAAATACTGAATGTTTTCGTATTTCTTTATATGATATAACCAAACTATATTCCAAGTTGAAACAAATGTAAGAAATTTAGTAATGAAAAAAGCAATCTAAATATTATAACATCTTTGAATTTCATAGCATTAATTGCAGATAAAACTTTAAAAAATTGAAAGTAATGAATACATGTTTACTTACTTAAGATTATAAAAATATTGTTGTCATTGGGCTATAATATTACTAAACTAATTATTCTTCCTTATTATTACTGATTTTTCGGAAAATATTACTCAGTGCACTCATATATCCCCCTAAGACTCAGCATCAATTCTAATGGACATTTGTTTTTTAGGCATAGAATAAATAATTATAGTTTTAAATCCTAACATTTCACAGTCCATTATATTGAAATATCAGATACTGCTACTATTCAGCCAAAATTTAAAAAACGCTGTAAGATGTTTGTTGAATTATTATTTGAAAATGACTACCAACAGATGAAAGACGATTGAAAGTAAATATCTTATTTTAGTTCATTATTTTCGTATTTAACCAGAGTATTTTGATACTAAAGTAACTGATTTTTAATTTTAAATACTGAAATAATAAAATTAAGTCTTTTCTTTGTATTTGCATGAATTATTTTGAAACAATAGTTACGTTTACATCCATGTCCATTATATAATTGGACAGGATTTTCGTCAGTTGATTATATTCGTACTCGCTAATTTTTTTTATAGAAAAGTAATATTTATTTTGAAGAGAAAGTCGTAAAATGCTCAAAAATTAATATTTGATAATTAAACTATTTAATACACTTTCTTATGTTAACTAAAAACTTATACATTTCTTTTTTAGAAGGGTATTTTTTTTTATAAAACTGATTGATATTGGGCCGAAATTGTACAAATTAAACATAGAATTTACGTTTACAATTTAAGCAATTCAAGAGCATTATATAATAAATCAGCTTACATATTATGTGATTTTGTTAAAATAAAAATTTCTGAATTAATCGTAAGCTTTTAAAATTAAATTTTCACTAGTAATTAATTATAAAAATGTCTAAGTATTGTTAGATACAAAACATATACTTTTACTTCTGTTTTAAATTTAAAAAAAAGTCAATAAAAATAAAACTTTTAATTTTAAATAAAAGTACTATACAAATAATTCAAAATTAATTCGATTGTCGTACATTTTTGTTTTTGTTTTATTTCTATTAGAGTTATTAGTCTTTGAGTCAGACATTGATATTAGTGATGAAGATGAAGAAAAAGACAGCAGCAAAGAGCACAAATTTTTAATATCTAATGAAACATTTGATGAATATTGTTCAAGTGAGAAGGCTGAGCCTTCTAATGGTGATAAAAAAGCAGAAAAAAAAAACATCACAAATGGAAACAGATTCTTCTGAAATGCCAGTGCGTCTGTACGATGAACTATGCATCGTAATATGGTACTATAAAAAAGCTGTTTTTCTTTGTTCATCCAAACTCGGAATAGAACCACATGATAAATGTTAACGTTGGTCAGAAGAAAAGAGAAAAAATACAATGAAGTGTCACGACCAGTATAAAAATATATAATATGAACATGAGTGAATTTATTTATCTGATTAATAAGATGATAAATTATTTCAGAATTAAGACACGCACAAAGAAGTGGACGGTCAAAACAATTTCTTTATGTCTTTGATCTCAGTGTTGTAAATGCTTGGATTTTTATTAGAGGAGATCAAAAATCATATGTGGGTGATAAGTGCATGCAAATTTTAGATTTTAAAACTATAATTGCAGAACAACTTCTGAAGCTCTCTGATTTGACTGATTTTAATGGTGAAAAAACAGACTCGCGTAAGAGCAAAAGACTGGAAAAATTAATATGTATGAAATCCACTTCTCATAGTAAAACACAAATCAGACATCTTCCATAAATGATTGACATTAAGAATTCTGTAAGGTACAAGAATAAAGATTTTACAAAAAAAAATTAATATGTATGAAATGTAGTATGTAATTTTGTTTAACAGTGCAAACTAATGTTCAGAAGTACATTCGTAGATAATTTTATTTAAATACTCAAGTTCATTTAAGTTTAGAATATGTGTGTAGTAAGATTTCCAAAAATTGTAACATCTTTCATGAATAATGCATTTTTTTTTAAATTTTTAAGCTCTTAAATAAAGCTACATCTTGCATATTTGTCTTAGTTAAAATAAGTATTTACGTCGTTTTTGGTTTATTAGTAAAATGTGTTTTTACAAGACGAAGACTCAATATATGTTATAATGGACATATTAAAATATATAGATATTTTATTTTCTTGAAAAATGATTATATGTGGTGTTTTGTAGTCCTATTAAGTAGTTTAATTTCAAAGGTGATAAAATTTTGGTTCAAAAATTTGAGCTTGGTCCTCAAGAGGATAATAGCTACTGAAACATATTTATGTTATAAAATATCAAATAGTAACATGCTCTTCAGAATATGGATTATTTCCAAGCATTTTAAAGTAATGATTTCCTTAAGAATTTCTGAAAGAATAGACATTATTGATTATTGTTAGCTAAAATGAAGAAGATATCTAAACATCTTATGGGGGGGGGATAATGCTAATTTTTGTGTTCATTCTCCAGCGTCAGTTGTTTATTTTAAATTATTCGAATAAAACAGCTGTTCGAAACAAGGTATATTTGAAGTCAAAATATTAGAAGAAGTATCAGGTGAATATCATAGATTGTAAGTATTGATTTAGAAGATAAATGAATAAATATAGTTATATTTTTTACCTTTAAAATATTATTTCATACAAATAAATAATAAAAAGTGTAAGAGCTTACTTTCACTGGGTCCTTTTGAATTTCTTTTCCCCAAAAGTGCTATTGAAGCTTATGATAAATTAAAATCCTTCATTAGAGATAGTATAATACTCAACACACATGTGTTCTTCATTTTATTAGAATAAGTAGGTTTAAAAGTAGTAAATAGAAAACTTCTCATTTTCTTCATTTGAAAATTCCATTTTATAATTTGATATCCTTTCGAAGTAATTATACAATCAAAAGTAATCATCTAGTTAAATTATTTCTCTGGGGGTAAAATTATAGAGTAATTGGATAATATTAAACAGAATATTAGATGAACACTAATTTGAATGCAATCGTTAGTTATATTTAAATGTAAATGTGCATTGTTATTTAATTTTAAAGGAAAGCTCAAATTGTTCTCATTAAACTGTCAAAAGTTGCTTCACAAGCCATCATTTTACATGCATTTCTATTTCACATTAATTAAATTTCTGCGTACATATAATGAATATTATTTTTACTAATTTCCGTTCTGCTTTAACTGAATGTATTTGAAATTAATTAGGATGACTTGCTCCTTTATCACTGTTATTAAAATTCGAAGCTAATTCATCTGATTCGTTAGAAAATGATTGAATTGTCTCAGCAATTAATCAAATTCATGGAACAAAATTTACCCTAATATGTGCTTCCGAGTCCCCAGAATCATTTGATGCATAACAGATTAATTCAGTGATACTATGTCATGTTTATTCGTGTGGATTTAAGTGAGTCTAAAGAAATAGCTTGTGTTAAGCTTTTATTATGTCTGTAACAAGAATTGTAATTTTTAACTTATAGAAATATTTTAACAAAAAATAACGAGGGTTTTATTACTTCGTTTCTTGTATAAATATTTTTTTTTCATTTTTTTTAAATAGATGACACCATTAGTTGACATTAAGTGAAATCGTATAAAGATATGGAATCGTAACATTCTTTTGCTTATTACTCAGGTATCAGGAACATATCTAATATGATCTGTATAATTAATATACGAGGCATGTTTCTTAAGTAAGTACCGTTTTGCGATTCCGCCACCGCAGCGCTCCGGTCGGCGTTCCGCGCATATTCGCTGGTTACCTACATCTCTTGTCTACGCACTGACGCCATTACAGTCTGATTCTTCATTGTATACGTTGTTTACTGAGTGTTTAAGATGCCTCCGACAATCGTGAGTCCCGCTGATTGTGAAGTACGGGCTGTTATACGATTTCTTAGCGCTAAAGGCGTAAAACCGATCGATATTCATCGTGAGATCTGTGAAGTTTACGGACAAAACATTATGAGTGATGGAATGGTAAGGAAATGGGTGAGAGCATTTAAAGATGGCCGCACAAATGTGCATGATGAAGAACGGAGTGGGCGTCCTTCGGTCGTTAATGAAGATTTGGTGCAGAAAGTGGACGAAAAGGTGAGAGAAAACAGACGCTTCACAATTTCATCATTGTCCGACTGCTTTCCTCAATGTTCTCGTAGTGTTTTGTATCGCATTGTGACCGAGAACTTGAATTACCGGAAATTGTGTTCACGTTGGGTTCCAAAAATGTTGACGGATTTGCACAAAATCCAACGTTTAGGCAGTGCATTGACTTTCCTTGAGCGGTACCGCAATGAAGGTGAAGATTTTTTAGACCAAATTGTTAATGGTGACGAAACATGGGTGGCATACGTCACACCAGAATCGAAACAACAATCCATGGAATGGCGACATTCATCATCACCCAAAAGAGTGAAGTTTAAGCAAACAATTTCTGCCCGGAAAATCATGTGCACAGTTTTTTGGGACAGAAAAGGAGTATTGCTAGTGGAGTTTCTGCCTCGTAATGAGACAATCAATGCAGCGTCTTATTGTGTGACATTGAACAATCTGCATCGTGCAATCCAGAACAAAAGACGTGGCAAGTTGAGTAAGGGTATCGTTTTGCTGCATGACAATGCCCGTCCACATGTGGCTAATCTGACCAAAGATCTCATCAAATCTTTTAAATGGGAAACTCTAGATCATCCTCCATACAGCCCTGATCTGGCGCCCAGCGACTACCATTTGTTCCTGCACTTGAAGAAACACCTGGGCGGTCAGCGTCTTCAAGACGATAACGAAGTCAAAACATTTGTGATACAGTGGTTAACAAGTCGGGCGGCAGAATTTTATGAGGAGGGTATTCAAAAACTGGTGCCACGTTATGACAAGTGCCTCAATATTCACGGAAATTATGTAGAAAAGTAGATTAAGGTACAGGCTTTCATGTAAAAATAAAATTAGTGCGATATCTTTGCACGTCTTTTTTTAATTTCAAAACGGTACTTACTTAAAAAACATGCCTCGTATATTTTCGCAAATAAGACGATCTTGTGCGATCATCAGGATTATCTACAAATTTTCGTCACATTTTTGCAGTTCCATCTTATATCTGTTCTATTAGATGAACTCCAAACTATCATTGTCCTACGAGCTTAGTCCACATCAGCAATCATCACCTGGAGCAAATTAATTTTTTGCATTTGGCAGCACTGCCTGTAGAAGCATGTGCCGAATCATGAACTCACATGTACCTTCTAACAGACTTATTGCCTGCGGAAGCCTAGTGATCATGGTCACGAACTCGTGATCAATATTTTTTCGTCGTATTCTGGGTTGAATCTTAATGCTACAAAAGATTCGCCGTTTATCAGGGCTGATGCACGCTAAGTCTATTGAGGCTCTAAGTCTTCCCATGGAATGGTGTGGAAGTTCAAAGAGGGAGGTGCCAACTCAAGTGTCATCTTCGTTTCTTGACCTATGTGTTGAATTATAAAGTTCCTCCCCAATTACTCTAACATTGCTTCCAAGTATGAAATTAATAAATAATCTATAAATCAATCAAACAAACAAGTTTATTTTCATTCATCTGATAGCACTGCTTGTAGAAACCCATGCCAAATTACGAACTCACTTGTACCTCAGCCAAGTACCTTCCTTCAAATCCTTAAAAAGTGTGGGATTTCTAAGGCTGTGAAAAGCACTAAGGGTGATGTGTTATAGGATACTGATGACGAAGCAGAAATTGGACGGCTAGGTGCAGAATGGGACTCATAAAACGAGCTTCTAAGCAAAGAAAGTGAAGATGTACTTCAGGAACTATTTGTCTTAAATGTTGAATGTGAAGATTTTAAATATAATGGTGAGTGATATTTGTTTTATTTTGTAATGGCTTTAATTTAGTTAAATTTCAATCCACTTTTTGTATCTGTCTTTTAAGACGACCCCGGATTTTGGGTCCCTTTTTTAGGATTCAATTATCCTTTTACTAACAGAAATGCACGGTACGTAAAAACAGTATGCAATTAAAACGCAATATTTTCTTAAAAATTCGATATATCTGATTAGTTCAGGTTCTGAAATCATAAAAAATAATTTATTGAAGATAGATAGTACAGTGAATTGATAATTTTCAATGCATGGCACATTGTATCAATGCGCTGCGTCGAGCACTTTTATCTGTTTTTATAATGCATATCATGGAAGTCAGCAAGCCTATGGTTGTACAGATATCTTGTAAAAGCTTACTGAACCACATTAATAATCCTGAAACAATGTTCAATAAGTTTTTTATTTATCCCAGAGAGCAAAACGAAGGAGAGATACAGATATGGAATGTGGAATGGTTGGACAGCATAGTACCATTGCAGTTGATCAGAACATCAGTACTTCGGGAGCAGTCGATCCTGTACCTCAAACGTTCCAACAGGCTGTTCACGTATAAAATTCGTTCGCTGTATAAAACTTGTTATCCACTATTTATCCAACAAAAAGAAACTCATTTAAGAGCATATCTTTTGAATCAAAAAAGCAAACAAAATAAATCACAAAAGTATCAATTTCCTATTTGCTAATACGGGTCATTTTGGAACAGGAGAGGGTATTTGAGTGCCATTGAGCACTTTGCTTTTTGATCTTCGAATTGTTCTCGAAAATCTACGTTTCATCATTGGATATCTCTTGATACAAAATACATTGATCTAATATCCACACACAGACTTTCAAAAGTTCACGATACGTCACAGTGTACTTCCTCTGATCGTATGTCGAAACCTTCAGCATGAACTTCGTACACTTCTTCCACATTAGCAAATCATAGATTATAATTGAATGTACAGCTTCAGCTCTTATGATATCACATGAACACTCAAGCGTTGATCATAGTTCAAAAGATCTCTAATTTCGGTCACATGTTCATCTTCCCGATAGCTCCTGAACATCCAGTGGGTTTTATTTCTTCGTCGTCTGCCTTGCCAGCTTTGAATTTCTTGGACCTATCAAAAACACACTTTCTGAAAGCTAATTCCTCATTTTAAGCTTAATGGCTTATATATAAAATATCCATAATGAAATTTTACTGCTTAAATCAAATTTTGAAGGCATAATGCTGTTCGAAAGTTCACGGCATATTTATTCTCGGTACAAAAAATTAACACACTTTCACTTTGGACGAATTCTATTCACTCCAACTGCTTGGAAATAATTATCACGGTTCTCCCTAAATTACGTTACTTCCCCACTACCCATTCCATCCACAGAGACCCCCCCCACACACCTTTTCCCATTAGCTGGAAGAATCAGTCCCTATACTTACTGGATAAATCCGGTAACTAGAGAATTACGAGTAATTTGATAATGATATAAAATAACTTAAATTTCAAATAATGAACAAGAAGTAACTAAATAATAGATACTTACATATTATTTCTTCCTTACATGAACGTTTGATGTTAAAACTTAAAAAAGAAAAAAAAATATTAATCATAATTAGATTATTTGAAGTTATAGTCTTAAAGAATATTTAGTCTAAATAAAAGTGTTCCCACTTAATCAAATTAAAATTGTCCAAACCTTTATACATGTGAATGTCAGGCAGGGATATATAAAAATTTTTTGAGAAAGCGATATTCATTAAATAAGTAATAAATAATTCAAGTGATATATTAGATAGCTGATGGAAAGTTTCCTTTCTTTCGTCTAAAATAATTTTACAAATTACTGAAGTATATCTATACAAAATACATGTATTTATAGTATTTTAATATTGTATAAACATTATGTATAGTACAATTTCTTATATATAATACAATGTAATTAATTGTTTTAAAATACATGCATAATAAACAATGCTTTTTTCTGTTTATTGTAGATTTTGTATTCCAATTTAAAACTTTAAGGAGTATGAGAATGAAATAAAAATTTGTTAAGTAATCATAAACATTGTTTGAACAAAATTAATAGATTTCATAATTAATAATTAAAAGAATAAAAAATGAAATGTATCTTCAAGTTTATAAAAAATAAATGTGTGATTGAAAACTACAAAATAAATAGCAAGTGTATTACTTAAATTTTTCCTTCGTTATTTTCTTTCTAACTTTTTCAATTTTTCCTCATTTATATATCACTGTTTCAGACGTTACTTACGTTTCAAAGATTATACATAAATAAATTTACAAACATCTATACATTATTTTTCTTAAAATAAAAGCACTTTTTTTTATTATATTGATATTTTTTGAAAAACCCAACAATTTCTTCTTCATAAAATAATCACAACGATGTTAATTCTAATTAATATAATGCTCTAAAATGTCCCCTTCCTTACTACCTCGGAACTGTCGTAATTGAGTGGATATGGCAGCAACTCGCAGTTAGCGCTGTTTCCGTCGAATCGGGGATTTCCGCAAAAAAACACGCCGCATGATAGAATTGATGCACTCTAAATCTTCCAATGCTGCAAATCATCCCATTGGTGTGGTATGGAAGTTTGAAGAAGGCGTGCCAGCTCAAGTGCTTTCTTTGTGGATTAAAATTATGAGGTCAGTAGCCCTCTCTGTACTTCTTCATGCGATGTTAATAATAAATATTCAATCAAAAATTCTTTTACAACTTCCTTGAATCAATGTATAATGTTTTGAATTTCAATTGCAAAAGGAAAATGAAAGGAATTAGTTAAAACATCATTTAGCAAGAATTATAGATTTTGCACCATGACAAAATAAGATCTAAATTTAGTGAGAAAGGAATAGGACATAAGCTAAAATTAAATTTTTGAGATGGATTTTTTCTGTTTTTTTGCAAAGAGAAATCATCAAATGTATTATTAATTCTAAAGTTTTTATTTGTCTTGTGTTCATTAATCATTACTTGCAGGATGATGTGTTAACGTTCACAAAAGCAATAACTGTTAATAAATGAAAAATAATATGTAAGTCACGCCTTTGATAAATTTGATTAAAAAAAGTGCATTTGATTCAAGGAAGGAAAAAAAATTCGGCTTTTTTGTATCAAAAACAAATGCCTCTAAGTATCTCCTGGTGGTTTCAAATATGTATCTGAGTAATATTCGTAATGGAATATTGGTTGCAAAACATATTAGGAAATAAGTAACTCTATTTCAATGGATTTCATTATAGTCATGTTATTTATTTGTTGAAAAAAGAACTTCGGGTTTATTTCGAAGTCTGATATTTTGGGAGAATTATTAGTTACATGTATACAAACTGGATTTGCACAGATAGGTAAACTTTTAAATAAATGACATTCATATAAATTAACCATTTCATTAATTTGTATTTTTGTGGAAGTAACTTAATTTATTAATGGAGAAAATGCTACGAGTAGATATTCTCATTTCAATTATTTAATTGCTACTTGTATATAAAGATACCATTTGTGAATCACAGGAAAATTAAAGAAAATATATTTTGATTTTCAATTTGAATAAATTAGTTTTTTTAATTAATGATATAAATTAAGTAAGTATAAAGGGAGAGCTTAAAATTCTTTACGTACTTAAAACAAAGCATATTATATCCATTGTAATTATTAATAAATTGAATATTATTGATTTCATTGAATTTAAGTTATAGAAATCAATTAAATCCATTCTTCATTTCCAATTATTTAATACAGCACATTTTGTAGAATAAAACAGATTATATACTAAAATTATACTGTAAAAATAAAGTCAAATCCACCATAGTAATTTTCGCTTAATTCAGAACTATTATAAAACTTGAAGAAAAATGTTGGCTTCTTAATTCCTGGAAATATTTTTAATCATTCTAGATATATAAATTCGTATAGAATAAAGAATAAGTTATTAAGTTAGGAAAACATACTACTATCTCAGAAAAGATGTTTGAAAAGAATTTTTATGTGCACATTTCAAATTAATGTTATGCTAAAGACAAGCAGCAGCTACGGCTTAATATGGTCAAATAATATTGTACAAAATAACTAAGCTATTTCCCTTTTAATAAATTGTATAATATTTCTAGATAAAAAAAAACTCATCAAATGAGCTTATGGTTGTAAACATGTGATACATATATAAATTAATAATAAGAATACATTACATCAATTTTTCATGTGGATAATTTGAAGAATATTTGCTACCCAAATAATAAAATTTATATATTTTAACTTATCATTTGAAGCATTTTGACCTTCTTTCAAATTCGAATGTGTATTCAAATATTTAATAATGCAAATTCAAAAGTTACAAAAATTGAAAGTATTTAAAGGCATGAAAAATTTCTTACCAAACAAGGCATTGACAACAGATAAGATATTTCTTAGAAGGTATCGACAAATATAGTTTACTTTACAAATTTTGCTTCGTTTCTTAAAATAAAGTATTTTAAATTTGTTCATAAAGAAAAATAATTCAAAATAAATTATAATGTATTCCTAGAAATGAAAATTATATAAATTATTACATATTTTTTATAAATGTTTGTAGGTTAATACCTTTAATAACTTCATATTACATGAAGTATTTTATCTCATTCTTTTCTTTAATATATAATACGCTAAGTCTTGCATAGAAATAAAATGTATCTGAAAAGAAAAATCACTATGGAGTTGTGAGTTTCTGCTCTCAGTTAAGGAAATTAGCTAAATATACAAATAAATAAATAGAACTTTAAAATTCCACCTTCCTTTCATTTGATTCCTAAATAGGTTATTCACTATTAATGGAATTCCAAAATATTAGTTTTATTTTCTCCGATTTTAAATTCGTGAAATAATTTCTTAGCTACTTTGTTTTCTAAATGAGATTTGTAGATTGAAATTAATTCTGAAATTCATCATTCTACTGTAAGAGATAATGTAAAATCTTAATGCTTTACATTTTTTAAAAGTAACAGGAAACTAATAAAAAAGATATGTGAGAAATAATGAAATCATTCCAAGCATAAAATAAGATTCTTTAAAAATTTGATGTATTAAAACAAAGTTTAATTTTGCTCATACAACCCCTTAATCATAGCTTATAAAATCAAAATGAAGCAAAGTAAACAAAGCAAATTAAACAAAGTAAATTTTCCTTTAATATTATTTTAAAGCTACATTGTGTTCAGTTTTTAATATTAGTAAAATGTGCCTTAGAAATTAAGTTGAAGAACTTTATGCTTTAAGACTTATAATTTTAGAAATATTAGCAGCTCATAATATTGATTGCTAATAAGCATCAGAGATTAGAAAAAGACTCCTCATCATTAATTTTGTAATTTTTTTTTTGATTTTACGCACAAAAAATGAGAAAAAAATACTTCTTGTTCAAGGAATTTCCAAATGTTTCTAATAATGTGTTTATTTCATTGTTAATTAACTTATTGAACTTAATTTTTATGAGGCATGTGCTCTGTATTGAACATCCTGTCACTGAATATTTTTTATTCCAATAACCACTCAAATCTAAATGTATTTTAAATATAAGTAAGGTATGTGCTTTCGGTTAAGCCAATTTAAATCAACAAAGTGCGAAAACAGAGTATTTCGTATATTAAAAAAAACATTTACCTTCAACATGTGCAACAATATTTCTTCGTTTATTAACAAATTGAACAAAAATTCAGGGTAGAATATTTAAAATTCTCTTAGTATTTTACGTATATAATTTTTCTTCAGATTAAATAACTAACCTTTTTTTCTAGAAACAATTAGAATTATGTGAAATTTCGTGTAAAAATCTAAGTTTCCCGAACTCCTGATGGAAATGAAAATTACTATTAACTAACGCGTTCATAAATTTTTATTGAAATTTCATGAATACAATTCTATTCTTTTTTCGACCCATGCATTCTCGGAACCACTTTAAAGGGTTTGTGTGATTATACAGGATGTTTCAAAACTTACAGAAAATCATTTAAGGGGTGATAGAAGACATCTAAACAAGTAATTCTCACCATACAATGTATAGGCGGAGAGCAAGCGGTGAACCGTTAGACGGAACAGTAATGGAAAATATAAAGCACGAGTTTTCGTACACCTTACTTCGTACATTAATAGGATATAAAAGATGAAATTTGACATTATTCATATAGCAAGAGATCTTAGGAAATTTGTAAATTTAATTATGAAGATTAAAATTAATGAATTCTGCAAAACCTCAAAAGCAGGAAGAAATCGAATACAGATAAATAAATTATAAATATTTGTTTTGATACAGTTAAAAGCAAATATAAGAATAATAATAAATTATTCTATGCAAAGTTACAAAAAGAACAGATCTAGCCTCAAAATGTAATAATGTTTTTGTATTTATCTCCTGACAATAACCTAACTTAGCTGATTAGACCATTTATTTTGAAAATAATGAAGCGTCTTTTTGAAAAAAAAATAAGGTAATCACATAATTTGTGAATAATTTAGAGAAAACCTTTTATTTATGGTTAGCTAATATTTAATATCTTAAAAACGCAATACGTCTGGTATAATTTAAAATCAGCCAATAAAATAAATTACATAACGATTGCTTATGAAAATGGTGCAAGTCTAATTTACATAAATGGCTGAAAAATGTAACGACTCAAAGTCCTGTTGTTTTTACGAGCAGTGAATTCCGTACTGAGCAAAATCTAAATGTATAAATGGAATTGATATAGTTCAGAGTTGTTCAGTCGTTGCAAAATAACATTCAAGTAAATGATCATAAACTTTTACTACCTGGACATTCGTATGTTCAGATACCAAAATGCAGATTTTGATATTATAGAAGTAGCATTAAGGAAGAATAATTTTTTGTACACACAGTGGGATTATTATGATGTTATAAGACAATGTAGAAAAAATAAATCCATTTTACGTGGAATGAACGAGTGAATTTTGTTTCAAAAATGTCTTTGAAATGAAATTAAAAAACGATTAAGAAAAAATATTAACGGGGAAGACAAACTGGTTGAAAAACCGAGTATATTAGACGAAGTTTTGCAGCAATTTACTATATGCACTTTTCTTTAAAACATCGTGGAGCATACATAATTGAAGACGTTAGATTTATTATCTACATATAGGGGAAGACTGCCAAAAATTGAAAGAACCGCCCAGGTGCCTATGTATAACGGCGTAAGATCTATTACTCATGAAAAATATAAGGATATAGAGTTCTTATTATACCTGATATATCTCTTGTGCATCATGGATATTTCAAAACTCCCGTATAAATAGCATAAATAAATGATAATAATATATTATGTCAAATCTTTATTTATTTAAAAAAAAGTTAGATTAATACAAAATACAGGGTTGTTCAAAATTATTCATCCAATTTCAAAACTCTATATTTTTAAAAATAAATGACACTGGGGGATGATTAATACAGGAATGCAAAAGGAAAATATAGAAGTTTATTTACAACAGTTCGATATATCTTCCTTTAGTTAAACGTATTTTGTCAATAAAAATGTAAATTCCTGCCAAACAATTCTAAAGTGTCAGTGGTTATTGATTGAACAGCAGTATAAATTACATATCAGATGAGTTAGGTGACCAGCTGAGTTCCGTTAAATCATCTGATAAGCTGTGTACTATTGGGAGCGATCCATTACAAGGAAGCACCGCGTGAAAGCCTCCAAAACAGTTCTCGTGCAAAACCTCGACTCACGGTGTAAAAACTCGTCATTTTCCCTTCGTTTTCATGTATTACTTATCATTCTGTGTCGTTTATTTTTGAAAAAATAGAATTTGAAATAGGAAGATTCGTTTTGAATAACTATGTATTTTAAATGAAATAAGTTACTTCCTAAGATGAAACCTATTTTATTTTGTAATTCCCCCCCCCCATGATTTATGAATAGAAAATTAGAATTTTTTTTGCAACAGTGCACATAATTAGTTAAAAATAATCAATCTCATGTGTTGTGCTTAGAAAATTTCTTAAGTAAATATATTTTACTGAAGAATATAATTATCATTATATATTCATTTGCGTTATCGACTTTCCAAAATATTAATTAAGTTATTGGACATTAGAACAGGATGCGGCACTCGAACATAAAACAATCATTATTTCAATTCATTTAACGACTTCTTATAACTCAATGTATTCATTTGTGTGTTGAGTTATCTTCAAAGATACTTTTTCGAATTAAGGCACATACATCGTTCTAGACTTTTTATTTGCTATAACTTTTCATCCTCTTAATATATATCAAACCCCCTAGATATGGGAGATTAGATATTGTCATATATCGCGTTGAATTTTCCCCTCAGTTTGCGGAATATCTCATAAGTTCATACTAGTTTAACTGGGTTGCCATAGGCGAGTAAGAATGACTTCAGCATCAAAGCAGTAGCATAAATATGATCTTGGCATTTAGAGCGAGGATCTTGAAATTTTAAATCTGTCGAAGTTAATCCAAAATGCAAAATCATGTCAGCGTGACCGCCCCCAGACAGATTCTATTCTAAACTCTGATTCTATCTCCTCTACAACTGTTCAGCAATGTAAAATTGGAGTCCTTTTATCATTGTTACCTCCATTATAGCACATAACCTGAATTACTTTTCATAACTTGAATTACTTCAAAAAATAAAACGACATACGAGAAAAGTTTTATTTTTTGAAGTAATTCAGGTTCTTGCACAACGTACCAGATGACGTATTGTCTTGCACAACGTAAGTGGTCCTTCTATGTCGTGGATTCAAAAGGACAAACTCAAGTGGTCTTCTTGTATAGAATTCTTGATTGAGAAGAAAAGCGACAGAAGAGAAATTTATCTTGAGCAGTGATTGTTTTCCTTGAGTGACTAGCAAAATACCTTCTTCATACTGACTTTTTGGATTAGAGTTGATTCCAGATTCTTCAATCTACAGTTCCGGACACGTTAAAACGTATAGCGGCATCAGCTTATGGTAAACTTATTTCCTTCAAATGAAATGTCCTCTATCTTTAATAAATAGGGTAAGCTATATCCCTCAGATCTAGTCAACAATACCTAAGACACCTAAAGATGAACACGCATAAAAAAACAACGGAAATAATAAAAATGAAATTTTGTCCTAGTCTACAACAGAAATGTTGAGTTCTGTAAAAATTCCTGGTAGGTATGATTTCTTGATAAGTGTTTGTTGAATCTACTTATAATTAATCACTTATAAAGCCTTTGTACATTTATTTTCGCTTTTTAAAATAGTGAGCAAATCTCGGTTAACTTTAACAGTTGGAAGGATACATACATACGCACACATACTGGGTGGTCATAAGAACACTTCAACGATATATGAGCCTCTAGCTCTCTCTTCTATAGTCGTTTGTCTTTTAGTAACATAATTTTATAATGCTCTTAATTGCAAATCTTTTATATAGTCAATTTTTGACATATATGTATTGTACCAACATCATTTATGTTTTTTGATACGCTGATCAATTTTCGCAGGAAAAAAGCGATTGTTATCAATTGAAAACTGCAAAACATTTTCACTATAACCGTAATCATGAGAAATCCATTCTTTTAAATCCCCATTATCTCTAGCACATACCTTCAAATAACAGTATCTAAAAGTTTATTTGGTTGGAATATTAAACGGAACTTTAGGGACTCATGTTCTCGTTTTTATAACCACCTTGTTTATATATATATATGTTTCTGTGTGTGTGTGCAACTTGTTTTATTGCATTTTAAGATATTTTCATTTTAAACTTGAATGGTATTATATACTTTTACAACTGTCTGTTTTATGAATTTTTCAGTATTAATTTGGATCCACTCCAAATAACAAGTTCATGTGCGCAAAATGATTAATATTTAAAACGATTTTCTTGCTATAAATTTCTTGAATACACTCTATAACAAAAGAAACTACTCACCAAGAAGAAATTGTCCGATTGAGACACAAATTGGCGGATAGGAACATTATGTGCACCGAATAGAAAATTTCATATATATATATATATATATATATATATATCCCATATATTTTCCAAATATATCCCATCAATTTCAGAAAAATTGAGTGATTTATTTCAGAGTTGCATAGTTACAAAATAACGAGCTCGAAAAGGTGTTGACCCACATCTAACTTGGATGCAAGTGGTTACACGACATGGCATACAGATATGAAGCTCCCTGACAGTCTCCTGCTGAACTTCTTGCCAAATTTGCTCCTATTGTTGGACTAAGTCATCAACATTAACAGGTAGATGCAGTCGTCTTCTCAGCATATCCCAGGCATGCTCAATTAAAAAGAAATCTGTCTGGACAAGGAAATTTTTGACAAGCTGTAGGACAGTTCAAAGCAACACGTGCAGAATCTGGTCTAGCATTATCTTGCTGAAAAATAAGGCCAGAGTACTGCAAAAAGAACGGTAGCAAAACAAGTCTCAGAATGTCGTCGAAGTACCGCAGTGCTGTAAGTGCGCCTTTAATGAAAACCAAAACCGTCTGGCTATGAAAGAAAATGGCACCCCAGACTATAACTCCTGGTTGAGGGTCTGTGTGGAGTGCAATTATGGTAGTGGGATCAGTACGTTGCCCTGGGTGTCTCCAGACATGAATTCGATGATCGTCAGTACAAAGTTGGAAGTAGGATTCGTTGCAAAAGACTATATGCCCCAGTCAGCATCATTCCAGCCTGATCGTCTCTATCACCGCTGTAATCTGGCTCGACAATGTGCAGACGTGAGCGGCAGGTGGCGTAGTGGTCGGTACGAGTACATTTCGCCCTATCAGCCGTCTGTGAATTTTCATGGTGTGCGGGTCTCACGTCTCTTGGTTTATAACGATAAATCATTCACTGTGACTGCTGATCTGACAATCACTCTGTCCTCCCGATCTGCTGTGGCCCTAGATCGATCATTATTATATCGAGACTTTGAAATCTGCCATTGCTCACCCAGTCTTGCCAGCATCTTCTCATTGCCACATCTCTTCGACCCATATGATGAGCGATTCTCCAATTTGCTCAACCTGCCTCTTTCAACCCAATGATACGACCTCTTTCAACCTCTGACAGTTGCTCGTAATGAGCTCAAATCCTGCGACGAGGCATTTTTTCAGTCGTTGAAAGGTATCCTAAATCGCAATGCAACAGGAAATTTGACCATCAGATTGAGAATTGCTTCTTATATACACCTGCTGATTGCGCAGTTCCGATGTGCTGCAGCTACTGCTATTCGTTCACTGGACACTTAATTTTAATCATTTGCTTGTTCGGTCCAAATTACTTTGCATACGAAATTTCATTACAATCGGGAAACTCCTTCCTGGTGCGTCGTTTTTTGTTATTACAGAGTGTAATTATAAGATTTTTTACACACTCGCGCGCGCACTTGGATGTGTATGTGTGTTATTTCTGAAGATGGCTCATTATTATAAAATATATCCTGCTTGTTTCGTATTTCACGTTGATGATAATTTCGGTTGCCAAAAAAATTATAAATTTGAACTGTTTGCATAACTAATATTTTAATAATTAATAGTGGGAATTTTTTTAAGATTAGATGTCACAGAAATAATTTTTTTTTTCTAAATCAATACCTTAAACCCCCCCCCCCTAAGAAAAGAAATACATTCCCGGTGTGTAATATCTATGATCAATCACTGAGTAGTAAAATTTACAGTAATTATTATAAAAGGGAAGGCAATAAAGAAATTTAGTTTATTTCCCAAGCTCTTTTTTTTTTTCGTGAAATTTTGAAATATGTACAAGTAAAATTTTGTCCATGATATAAGAATTGACGGAGAAGAAAATTTTGGAGTATTTGCTTTAAAATATCATAATTATGTGCTTTAGGAAATTATTCAAAAATAATCGCTGCTCGTCAAAGAAATATATGCTGAGAAACAAAGTAAACACTGAATTTATTAGAAAGTTAAGAAAACAGAAAGTTAAGGAATTATAGCAAAAGAAGATCTGAACTTCTTAGAAACAAAAATAGTTCATTTTTTACGCAGTTAAGAGATTTTCTTAGAAAGGTTTGGGTTAAGAATTTGAAGATTTTTTTTGAAATGTTGGCCTCCAGAGTATAACTTTAAAATAATATGTAGTTCTGCTATATAATAGTAAGAAGTGTTACAGTAATAGGTGCTGAATGCTATAATATTATGTATCCATAAATATACTTCTTAAGTATTCAATATTGATAAGTTTAAAAAACTATTTGATAGTTTAAAATACATAAAGAGCTCATAATCAAATATTTCCAAAATGTTCCACATTTTGTTTTAAAATTTACAGAAAGGAAAGAAGGTTTACATTTAATGCATATTATTAGTGTTATTTAAGCTATTAAGAATTGAAGATTTATTAACTTTTCAATGAACTTTGACATGCATGGGAAAAAAACAGAATTTTTAATCAAGTGAAAACATATTTCGTAAGAACGCAAGTTAAAATAAAAACATCAAAAATCATTTTTTTATTCTACAATACTACAAAATTGTTTTAATTATATAAGATCAGTACTAAAATTAACCGAACAATTTTCTTTACCAATTTTGTAACAACTTAAAATAAAAATTCTAATGATAACTTATGTTTTTATTATCTGCAATCTCTAGTGTTCTTTGACATAATTACTTTGAAAGACTAAATTATTATATCACTCTGTTTAATCTAAGTCCATTTAAATAATAATATATATTACACCAGTTAAGAATTTAATCCAACACACGAATGATTCCTATACCGTATAAGAATTTTATTGTTTTTGTATCAATTTTTAGATATATTGTTTGCACAAAATCATTCATATTCTTAGAAATATAGTCTTGCTTATATTGTGATGTTGCTTTCACATGAAAAAATTATATTAGTTTGCAAAAGTGTTTAATTTTTTCTAAGAAATAAGGATCATAACATCCACTATCAAAAAGTGAGTTTAAAAATTTAAAATGGTAAGATGACCCAATTCTTAGAACCTTCAAAAAGTATCTGACTATAATATTTCGTACTCTAAAAATAAAACTACGGAAGCATGTTTGAAGAACCTACTTAGATGTTGTTTCTAGAGTATGAACGGGAATATATTTTGGACTCCTTGGCTATCATTTGTTGTTAAATTGCTGATGAATGAAGAATTGTAAGATGCACCATAGGATTTTCGTATTTGTCAAGAAGACAAAAAAAAACTTGAACAAAGTAGTATATAAAGTGTTTAACTCTTGGCGATTCCTAATCGGTAGTAAACCAAAAAATAAATACTCCAATTATCCAACAAGCATAGAACTGAAATAATATGAAAATTATATTCCTATGCTAATATTCCTAAATAAACATTATAAATGAACATATGTTAATATTCCTTTATTAAGAAGATTACGTATCGTAGAATTTTTTCTGTCTCTATTATATTAAAAGTGAAATCCTGTCTCTATTATTTTACAAACATTTTTAAAAATTAATTGGTTGTAAACTAACCATTTTTTTCCCTTTGTGTGTGTGTGTACGTAAATTTATTGCAAAGCTAATATTATTTTAATGCAGAGATTTGTCAAGACAATTACTCAAAAAAACATTTGTGGAATAAAATGTACTTTAAAAATCAACGTTTTGAAACTTTTTACATGTTATTCTACATGTAGTTTTAAAAAAAATTCAAAAAGAGCTCACATTAGGTTAATAGCAACAATGCCATAAATTCACACATACAAATTAACGATTGTATGAACATTTTTTTTTTAAATTGCTTCTTAAACTTCGTTATTTTTAATATTATGAAAACATATAAAATGCTATATGAAATGACTCTGTACTCCCCTTTTAACACACCGATAAAATTTAAGGTGACCTACTACGTGCGGAACCATGATTTTGAAAAAACGTATAAATGAATAATTTTTTTGATATTTAGTATCATCTGAATTATAATGTACATAAAGAAGCATTTCAAAAGTTTTATAACATTGAAAAATTTTAAATTGCAATTTTTAAGCATAAAATAAGAAAAAATTAGCACATTTTCAAAATATTCTTCTTTCATGAAAATTTTTTCTATAACATTGTTATTCAGCATATGTATTGATATGATACCTGAAACTGAGCCTGAATTAGGAATTTTTTATAATTAACATTATTTGCTGAGTTATTAATAGTTGAAGTAACAACGCGCTTTTTTTAAAAAAAAATTCCTCCACTCTTATGCATTAAAATGCGAATAAGTCCACTTATATACCATACATTACAAAAATCCTAGTTCAGGATCTTAAGAATAATATGAAAAACATTTGTGCTAAGTTCCATCAATATATAGAAAAACACATTTGAGTTATTACCTTTCAAAAATTGTGAACATACTGAAAGTTGTATTCTTCAGAAAATAGATTTAAAGTTAAAACTTGTCCAGAAAGCAAATGAAATGCCTGATACTAAAATACTCACAACTTAGTAGCTACAAATGGAAGGTAGGTTTAGAAAGAAAAGATTTCAAATATTTTAATGGTTAAATAAGAAAAATTCGGTATTTTCTCAGAAATACTAGATTTTAACGTAGTCGGATTCCTTAATTTGAAATTTAAAATTTCATTCACAGGATGACTGGGCAAGTAGCTGAATTCGATTCTTTGCTGAGGAGTTAAGAAGTCCAGAAGAAAAGTTTATTTGTTTTAATTTACTCAATATACTTGCAATAAAATTTAAGAACATAAGAATAATTTTTAGAAAAGAAATTGTTATACGTATCCTATTGTTGTTAAAACAAAGCAACATAAGAGCAGAAATTAAGAAATAAATAAAAAAGAGAGATAAAAATAAAACAACAGAAATATTAATTATATGGGGAGGTTTTCCAATACGAGAAATGTAATATTGATAAATATGTTGTAATTTTTCATATGAAATTACTTAAGTGGTGTATTTTTTTGCCATCTGGATTTAAAAATTGCATTTTTTTTGTTTGAATGAAATTTCTTGAATAAAGTATATATTGAAATAAAGCATATAATGTAACGCAAATTATGTAAAGAAATAATATTTAACAGTTTATTTTATAACCTAGTACAGCCATATGAGGTAGATTTAAACAGTGAAACATTTTATATGTAAGTTCCCATCTTCATCCTCATAAAATCTGTTTTTAAAAGAAGAAAAAAAGTTTACTATGATTAGAAATATTTGTAGGAATCTCTTTCAAGAGAGAAAGTATTGAACGACAAGATACATCACCAATTCCTTAAACGTACATAAATAATTCTTTATTTTAAATTTATCATTGTACGAAAATTTTGAAAGGTACTATTTGCTTACTAAAAATCTATTTATTTTTTTAAAATAAATTATTAGTTGTAGGAACCTTTCTTGTTCTCTTTTTTTTCTAATAATCCTTTTCATAGTATACTTCAGGGCGTAGAAAAGGATTTTTGCAAGAAGAACTGAGATTCAATGCACGTATTCTAGGCATTATATCAAATTATATTATATTTTCATGAAAATATATTCACGTATAAAAAAGTTCACCTTTGATAAATTATTGATGTCTGTGATCTTTTCATATTCTATCATTCATATTCCTTAAGAAAGATATTTATCTTTCCTCTATTTAAATTCAATGAACATAAGTTCCATTCGACAATATTATCATTTTCAAAAGAATACTTAAAGAGGTATTTGCTTTAGTGAAAATGTGTGTAACTCAACAAGCTTTGAAAAGAAAGGCCGAAAGAATAATATGAAATCTAAAAAGGGAAAACAATCAAATAGTGAATAATATGATGAGTTGCTAAAGTGCAAGGTACATATTTTAAAATAAAAATTTCTAATATTCTAAATGCTGTTATTGTTTTACTAACAATATTAATTCTTTAAAAACTCGAAGCCATTAGTTGATAATTAAATTACCTTATATTTTGACTATATTATTAATTAAAATTCATAGCGATTCTTCATACTTTACAATCAAAGTATTTTGAAAACCTTTCATTAGTAAAATTTTTAAAATTACTCACTAATTCTATAGACTTATAACACATTGAAAAAAAAACGCTGCATTTCTTGTCATTTTATGCTTTAAACATGAAATAAAAATAATACTCTTTCTTTTTATCAATAGTCCACATATTAAAAGCTTACGAATATAAGGCATATTGTTATATAGAACTAATACTTATATTTCTGTTCTCATTATAAAAAATATTTCTTTCAGAAATTTTTGCGTATCTCACCACAAATTAATTGATCTTTATTTTAAGACTACGCAATATAGCCTTTCAGCTAATGAAATAGGTAACGATTAATTATTTAATCTTTCAAAGGAAAACAAAAGATACTTACACATTAATTCAAAGGCTTGATACTCGTAACTGTAAATGGTCACCTATAAATGATGCAGACTTTGCTGAGTAAAATTAGTTCAAAGTAATTCAATTTTAAATGACTCAAGTTATTTTTCTTACCCAGGGAAAATAACTTTACTCTTAAACATAAGTATATTCCAGCACACATACATATATGTATATATATATATATATATATATATATATATATATATACAGGGGTTGGACAAAAATATGGAAACACCTTTTAAAAAACATGTTTCTTTGCTTAATATGGTGTAGGAAACCCGTTGGCATCCAAAACAGCTTGCAGTCTTCTCGGAATGGATAAATACAGTTCCTGTATGTGTGCCAAGGGAATATTATACCATTCTTCCTGCAAAACGGTGGCAAGTTCAGATAACGATGTTGGCGGTGGATAACGAGAACGCACTTTCCGTTCCAATGTAGACCACAAAGGTTCGATAATATTCAGGTCTGGTGACTGTGGTGGCCAGGGGAGATGGGACAAATCCTCCTCGTGCTCAGAAAACCAGTCCTGGACAATGTGAGCTGTGTGAACAGGGGCTTTGTCGTCTTGGAAGACACCATCACCATCGGGGAACAAAGTTTGTACCATGGGATGAACTTGATCTGCCAAAATGTTCACATAAGTCTTGGCAGTCATGTGCCCTGACACAGTTATCATGGGGCCAGCAGAGAACCACGATATGGCTGCCCAAACCATAACAGAACCCCCGCCATGTTTCACTCTTGGCAACAAGCAGTCTGTATTATAGGCTTGAGATGGCGTTCTCCAGACGTAAACTCGGCCAGAAGTGGGAAACAATGTGAAAGAAGACTCGTCAGACCATATTACACGCTTCCACTGCCCTATAGTCCAGGCTTTATGACTTAAACACCACCTTTTCCTGTTACGGGCATTAGCATCACTGATGAGTGGCTTCTCAATTGTAGCACGGCCAGAAATTCCCTGTTTATGAAGCTCCCTTCTAATTGTTTTGGTACTCACAGGGTTCTGTAACACAACATTCATTTCAGCAGTAACTTTTGCAGCTGTGGTCTTCTTATTTTTCGTCACAATTGCCCTTAATGATCGTCTGTCACGATCACTCAGCACACACTTTCGTCCGCGCTGTGATTTAGCAGATGATGTTTTTCCGCTTTTCAAATATGCGGAATAAATCTTCGATACAGTACCTCTTGAAACACTAAACACCTCGGCTACCTTGCTTACGGAAGCACCTACCATACGTGCTCCAACAATTTGCCCACGTTCGAAGTCTGTTAACTCTGACATAATGCAATGACAACCTCACATAACAGTACTCCGACAACAACTGAACTGTTTAGCACATTTACGAAGTTGTATAGGTGGCGTTAGTAGTCAAAAACGCCAGCGCTACCTACATATTTCATTAAAATCTATCTTTCTTTTCAAACATGCATTTTACAAGGTGTTTCCATATTTTTGTCCACCCCCTGTATATATATATATAAGGAAACTATCTAATAAGGTAAATAATAAAAGAAAAAATAGAGTAAGAAACAGCAAAAGAAAGTCTTTGGACATGGATATTATTAAAGACAAAATTCAAAATTTAAATTATGAATTTGAAAAGGACTTCAATAATAAAAATATTAAATACGCTTTTGGTATTAAGAAAAAGGGAAATAAAGTTTTGAGGAATTTGGTAAATAATATAATTAAAATACATTCGTACCTCGAGATGAGGGACACCCTCCAGATCAGACATTTTGTCCCTTAGTAGCAGTTAAATAAATGTATTATTCAAAGAGATCAGGACCAATAGAATTTTCCCTTAAATAGAGGTGTCTCTTACAAAAGGTATTATTGCAGATAGTACTTGCTTAAATGTCTTTAAGAAGATATGTAAGATTTTAATTCATATACTTAACTGGTGAAAATCAGAAAAATATTGTAGTATCAGATTAATGAATAAATCCTTCAATAAAATAAACATTACAATATTCATAATAAACATAAGAAATTAGTTTCAGTTAAGAGTACTGATATAAAAAAAATTAAATTAGTAAAAATATAGTAAGATTATTTTATAGTTCAGACGATTGTAAAATTTAATGGATCAATAAGGAACCTAATTGTAAAGATTATAAATAATATTTACTTGAAAAATGCTAATATGGAATTACGGGTAATATAAGTATCATTGATGATAAGATTCTTGGAAGGATTATGAATATAGGTTCAGGGGAGTTTCAGATTTATTATTTCTAATAATAATAATAATAGTAATAAAAATCAATAAAGACATTGACAACTTTTAAAATTAATTTAGCTCTTAAGTATAGTTTACCTATTGAAGCTTTTGAAGAATATAAATAATTTATTAATGAAGAAATTAAATATTTGGATTTCAAAAAAAAGAGAACACTAAGTTCAGTGATCTAAAATATATATAATATTCAGGATAATTTCATGATATGTTCTATTAATAAAATCTCTTGTAACTATGCCATTATTTATAAAAATCCCTATGCTACTATAATTTCTTTTAGATTGTTTGTTCATTTTCATCGCATTTTGAAGCAGCACTTCATAATTTTGAATTGTGGTCAAATGACAAAGAGACACATTTGAACTGGCACCTCCCTCTCCAAACTTCCACACCACGCTAATGGGAGAACCTAAGAGCTTCATAGATTAAAGATACATCCCAGTTTTCATTGGCACCTGAGTTCTAATCTATGATTTGATGGAAACAACACCAGCCTTGATTTTGTAACCGAGACAACTAGGCAACAGTAGCCACTACTATTACTAATAAAAATCATGATAATAGTAATACGTTCATTAAAGCTACTGATAGTAATAGAGAAATTACCAATATAATAGAAGCTTTATATAAGAAAGCATGTTATACAATGAATATTGTAAAATTCCCATATGTATTTTAACTCCTAAATTTCATAAAGAAGTATTAAATTTAGAAACTGGGAATAATGGTTTCAATACTAATATTATTATAACTAGTAAATTCTTACATAATGTTTTGAGAAAAAAATAAAAGATGGTTTTGATAAGACTTTCATTATCAGAAAAAACTATGAAAAGTTATTGATAATTATGAATTTGAAGATTTGTATGATTTAATAGATGTATAGGATTTAATTCATATTCTACGATTTATCTTAAGAAAATTAAAAATTAATTTTTCTATATCTTATGAGAAATTTAAATTTCTTTTTAAGCTTATTTTAAGAGAAAATTACATTTTTCATAATGATAAAAAAGTAAACTTACAAGCACACACACACACACACACACATATATATATATATATATATATATGGTTATATATATATATATTGAAATGAATCACCTGGTCGGTTGTCATATTTTTCAGCATATAGAAATGGATGATCCATGTTGTGTAGATCTGCTTTTCTACGGGCGTCTTCAGAAATTTTGATAATAGGTATAATTTCTGACCACCTAGGGAACCTGTCAGTTCTGGTGAGAATGTAAACCCCCACCCCCATTGGATGAAGGGGTTATTATTAGGGTATTATAAGGGCAATTAACTCGATGTGCACTTGAAAAAATAGACGCGTTAGCATTTCGAACTTCTGGATTGAACTGAGGATATAGTGACGATTTTTTTTCTTTCTGATAGTTGGTGTATGACCGATTCCAAAATGTGATATATTTAAAATCCTAGGCTAAATGTATTGTCGTTAGTTTAAAGAAGGAGTTGCTCGGAAGCCAGGATATGATAATTGATTCAAATTACCAAAACTGGTCACTCCAAACTTAGTGGAAGCAACTAGTCAAATATATGACCGCTGCTAGTCTCAGTAGAGAGATATACCATATATCAGACATTACTATCTTGGGCTGCAATTTTAGTCTCTAGAAATCTTGGCAGCTTGAAAGAAAATCTTGTAAATACGTATCATTTCTCACCTCTTTAGTAACAAGGATAACGAGCGTTACAAACCCTTAAGTCCAGGAAATTGATCGCTTGTCACTCTTTTCATGAGTCAGCAAGATAAAAAATGTTAAGAGTCACTTACAGGCAAGATGTACGTGGAAGAAATCAATGATATATACTCATAGCTCATATACGAGAAAATTATCTCCGAACATCCTGATATTTTCTCTTTCACTTGAAATTTCGTGGTGAAGAAACGATACAAAAAATTGTCGGAAAACTTACTTTGATGGATAAAGTCGAACAGCGTTTTCTTCGAATCGTTCAACTACCAAACGTAGGTATTCCTTTTCGAAAGCTAAGGCAACAAGCACATCATCAAAATTTGAAATACAGAATTGTAGGCTACCAAAACTTGATGAATGAAAGTCTGGAAATTCTGAACTGAGTTAAATAACTCACGTCATGTCAGGGAAATTCAAAAAGTCAGAAAGAAGTTATGATTGTAGTCATTCACTGAAATTTTCTGATTCGACGTTGTAAATCCAAGGTGGAAAATTGGAGTGTTTTATCTATAATTTGTATGCTATTTTGAATGTGCGGAGCAAATTGTCTATCTGGAACAGTCACAGAATTAAGGCGAATATAATATACACACAGACGCCGGTCGCTATTATTTCCCAAATCATGTGGAGAGGACTCACCCAACAGCTCAGAAAGTCACTAAATTCCTTGTTGGATCACAGAGCTGAATTCTTCCTAAGCTCAGATTTGAGCTTAATTGGTAGTAAACGTTTTGCCTTAGAATCATTGAGCTAATTTCTATGTAATGCACAACCAAAAATTTTAAGGCAGTCCAAATCTGAACTTTCGGAGGGAAATAATCAGAAATATATCTAGAAATTTGTGGAGGAGAGAGGTATCCATATAATCTTGTTGTTAAAGTACTTATCGTAACAAATATGCCAGTTGGTAAACAATTAAGTTATTAAATAAAGTAATAGGCGATTTTTGATATTGATTAAAAGAGAAAAATTCTGAAGAAAATTAAGGCATATGATAGGGCGACAGATTAAATTATAAATGACTATTTAGATTTTTACCGCTGACCTAAATCGATGGATATCGATCTTTTGCCAAACGTTTGGATAATAGAACCATTAGTTGCTAATATTAGGAATTTTCCAGGATAGCATCTTAACTTGCTAAGAATACATTGATTATTATCACTCATGACTTTTCACTTCGGCTCACTAGTTTTTATAATCTTCTTATTTAAACTGGCATGATTATGACATTTTTTTTTTGTTTTTGTATTCCTTCCAAATTTAAAGTAGTACCAGAAAAGAGCTCAGCCATATCTGGTCTCGTCTTCCTCTAATGTTTTCTTGATCTGCTACGTGATCTAGTATATAGAAGTTTTCAAATTTTTCTTGTAAGTGTGGCTATATTTGCTTCCAAATAACTTTGATTGGTCGAAGATATTAACGTTGGCGATATAGCAACTTATTTCTAACAACTTATTTCTATTGGCGATAACAACATATTTCTAAAGCTCTATAAACAGTAAAAATTATATCGACCATTTCTACAAAGTTTTCTAGAGAATCTTGACAAAACTGCTTGAGCATGTTTTGAAAGTCTATAAATCTGAAAAAATTTAAAAGATCAAATACACCACATTTTTGAGATGTACTCATTCTGTTAGTGTGTAATTATACATCAGACTTATTTTCAAAATTTTTTTAAAGAAATTATATTTATGTTTAAAATATGATTATGCAAAGAATTCTACAAATATACAGGATTTAAGAGAGAAAAAAAAATCATCATCTATTCTCAAGCAATAAAATAATTTCAAATGATATTTTTATTCACTTCTAGAATGTATATGATTGAACAAACCAATTAATTCATAATGTGAAGCTTTTTATAAAGAGTTTTAGTAAGAAACATGGATGAATTTTTGCGATATTTTAAAAAATTCATTTCCAAAATTGAAAACAATAAACGTTATTTTGATTAATTTTTAAGTATATATTTCATATCAAGCAAAAATTGTCAACTACCGTACATAATTATTCTCAAATCCCATTTATCATTTTTGAGCAGCACTTTTACTTCCAAATTTTAATTTTTTTTCAAATAAAAGTCTGCCAGAGAAAGATAGATGAGGTATGAGATTAATATGACATGGTAAAATGATTGTTTTATTCCAATAATAATTATCTTTCCATTTTGAGAAAGCATTGTGAAATAAAATTTTAGACATAGGAAGTTGTTTTTAAAGTACTTTGAAAACAAAAAAAAACCTGGGAATTAAATATCTAAGTTGGATTTCACCAAACCTTATCTTATAGCTTTATTTTTCATTTATTCGTTGAATAATTTGTTTTCTGTCAAGCGAAAAATATTTCTTTCATGCGTAAATTTGATTTTTATTATATTGTATTTAATTTTTATAAAAACCAATAAGGAAGCATAAATATATACTTGGTACCTAAATTTTGATTTTATAAAAAAAATTTAAAAAATTTTATAAAATGATAAATTTTACGAGGAATATTTTTATTTGATTCCATGTTTCCTTAATACTTGCACTCATGATTAATAAAGTCTGTATTTTATATACACTTAATTCCACAAAAAATTGTTTTAACTACAGTAGTTTGGTACATACCCAATCTCATCCAAGCGCACAAAACGGAAACAGTGGGAACATCCTAGGAAACCAAAACACACAAACAAGATTGAAATGTTGGAGAAGAGGAAAGGAGAAAAGAAAGAAATAACCGAAGTAACTATTGCGAAACGAGAACATGTACAGCTGAAACAGATCGTGAAAAGTGCACAACTGAAATGAGGAAATGTGAAAACTTTCCCGTATTCACTCTTTGCTATTCAGCTCTGCCAAATCTCAAAGCATCGCACCACGGACAAACCAACCTTCAATGCAACTGCGTTGTACCACAATTCTCTTGGTCTGTTCTATGTAGGTGATTTCTCTTCTCTTGAGGTGATTCAAGATATCTGCATAGAAAAACGAGGTGTTTTAGTGAGGAGGAAAAAGAGAAAAAGCTTTCTCGTACTTCCGTGGGGCTCAGTGAGGCAGTGAGAAACCTTTAGTTTTTTATAGAGATCTCACATATTCACGGACAACAAACAAGTTGAAAGGGAAGAATTCCTATTCCTCTAAAAACTTTCAGTAAAAAGACAAAGCATGAACAATTATACTTTCTTTAAAATAGGAGATTAGGTAAATGTGTACTTAGTTTGGAAATAAGAATATGAATATGTATTCTTTAAATTATTATTTTCGATATAGATAAAAATAGCATGGTAACTATTTTAGAAATCTTTAAATTATTATTATTTGGCACTGGATAGGAAATGATATTTTGGCTAATTTTGAAAGAAGAAAAAACCTCGTGTATGTCTTATGCATACAATTATTTTAAATAAAAATAGGGTTGAAAATACAGTTTTCTACATTCAGAGGGAAAATTAATAACTAATTAAAAGTAGGCATAAAATGGTTTAAATAAAAAACCTTTTCAGGTTATGATTCATATTTAACTAATATAAGAATAGATTCGGAGAAATTGAAATTACGTCTATTTTACAGTTTACGAAAAAGTCGTTAAAGCTTTCATCTGTCAAAAACTTAAAACATCCAAATTGTAGTTGAAATTTCTGACACTCCATTCGTCGAAGTCTATTCCTTTTGCGTCTAGAGCAGAATGTAGTAAATTTGAGAATATATTTTTGTTTCAAGAAAATACTCTAAATCTAACATTTGGAATAATAAGATTTAATTGACAAATTACAAAATATTCTTTGCTTATATCTTTATGAATGTATTGTATAATTTTTGATTCTTCTAAGATTTTAAAATAAACAACTATTTTTGAGTCTTGAATAGTTTGTCGCAGATCGACATGTAACATGCTATCAACAATGTTGCTAACGAAAACGAGATAAATGAATGAATATTCCCCTGTTGAATAGTAATTGTAAATGATATAATAAAATTTCTTTATTTTTTGTCTTCTTCGTAACTTGAACAGAGTTTAATTTAGCCTTTAAATATATGCGTGCAGACATTAGCAGTACTCAATGTACAATGGACATGAAACACTCACAATTTTTAAGCATTGTTGAACTAAACTTTGAGCTAGCTGCTCTTATTTGCATTTATTCGTTAGTCATAATCGAACTTTAGCATTAACATGCCATAAGAAATGGATACAAAAGAAACCATATTTTGTAAAAAACAAATGATATAGAATACGCTCGTTCCAATCAACTAGTGTTGAATTTTCATTTATAATTTTTTTAATATCATGCATAAACAATGTTTCATATGAGAAGAAAAAAAAATATCAAGTATCGTCAAAGTACATAACTTTCGATTGTTGACCCACATAATGAGCATGATCTACGTTGACAATAAAATAAACATATCATTTAGTTTGTTTAAGAAACCAATCACTGGCAAACATATATCCAAATTTTGATTTGATTTTGCTATCACTGAGAGATAATATCGTCAATGTAATCATGTCCGTGTTTTATCTAAAAATCTGTGAAAATCTTTTGACTTTTATCGATTTCCGACTAAAAGAGGTAGTGAAAATTCCCGTTGTTTCGCCTCCATTACTTCAAATCTGACGTATAGAAGTTAATACAATTAGATAGCAGAGAGAATGGTTATAAAAATGAGACATTTCTTAATTAGTGAGATAGCCAAACCGAGAAAGATGTTATTGTTCCCATGTTCCTTTCTTCGTTTAGAATTAATGTTTCATTTAAATAAACGTATTGTTTGAAAAATTTGTATCATTTCCTTTGCGGTTATGTGCCTTTAATCTTGAAGAAGGGAAGTTTGAAATTCTGGACTAGCTAATAATTCTAGGGTCGTATCAACAAGTCGAACAAAAAAGAAGGGACTCCAGCAATTTATATTTCCGATCATAAGTTGTTTCAAATATCAGGCATGGAAAAATGATATGGAAGTTCTATTGATCGACCGAGGTTGCTGGTATTATATTTCGAGAGAGGCTAATGCATTATCATATTGTGCAAACGAAAAGGCAAAGCAAGCACTCAAAGGTGTTAAGGAACGTTTGCACACGACAGTTAACCAAGGAGGCGAGGGTCAATTTTTTGACTCTAATTTCGAATACTATCGTTAGGAGATCTCAAAAAATAAACTTTGAGATTTGACATGAAAATGAGATGGCTTTATATAATGAATGTGGTGAAAATTTTTAACTGCTCTGAGGGTAGGTACATCTTACGTTATTAATGATATACTAACAAAGCGCTTCAAATCTTATAATGTATCGTTTAAATACAATAATATCGTTATAAGGTATCATTTAAATGTAATAATATCGTTATAATGAATCGTTTAAATGTAGTAGTTCCAAAATAGAATTGGGTCATATGTTATTTAGGCATGTATGTATTGATTTCTTAACTATATTAGGTAAAACTTCTAGAGTAACTGGATCAGAAAATTTAAAGGATAATCCTAAATATCTTGTAAGAGTTGTAAGAATATTTAATGTAATAAAGTTTCTTTTAATATTCAAGCTCGCATAATTAAAAATAATGTTTTGGAATAGTATAAATTGCTATGTAGGGTCTTTTCCTTGTAAAATCAGTAAATGGAAAGTCATAATTTTGTTTATAATTGATTATTTCTCTAGATATGCTATTGTGTCTCTTACTGGTAGAAAATCATATGTTCTTACCTATTTTAAGAAGTATCTTTTTGTTACAAAAAACTAGTAAAATTGCAAAGTTATGTCTGATAGAATCGACAACGGCTTAAAATTTTATAGTAAATAATTTAGTCTTTTTTTAAAAATTAAATATAAAAGACGAGAGAACGATGTGTCTATCCTCCTGAAGGGAATGGAGTTGTAAATAGATTCAATTAAATTGTTGTGGAAGGGATCCCAGAAAATTTTCACGTTAGTGAATTGCAATTACGGTTTGGGGATCAAGCATTACGCATACGTACTTAATGCAAATATACACTGACTAAACGCGTTACACTGTTAGAAATAAGAACGACAGCTTTTTGCTTTAAATGTTTTGGATTACTATAAACCCCATTTAATTACAATGGAGAAATACTAATATATTATTATAATAATAATATAATCTAAGACCTTTCTTCAATCTTTTTTTAAACGTGTAATGTATTTAATTACAACGTGTATTTAAGCTAATGTATTTAATTATTTTCAATGGAAGTACTCAATACAAATGTGTGATAAGAAATAGGAAAGAAATAAAAATGCGAATATTAAGGAAATACTGTTTGTTCCTTATATATAACAAGAATGCTTACAGCACAAAATCTGATGTTCCATTCATCTCTTCAGAAAATATGAAAGGAATGTATGTTATTCAATTTGAATGCAGAAAACCCTGAATGTCAGAGGTAAAGTAAGGTTTTCAATATCAAGAGATTAGAATATACAGTAAATAACATTTTTTAATTATCTTCACTTCCTTTTAAGCTAAACATCTTTCTTTCTAGATAATATTTTTAATCAGATGTCATTTATGAACTAAAAATTACGAAGAAAAAGTTAGCGCTTCTAAAAAAGAGATTGTAAATATCGGTATACATTTAATATTTGTTTTTTTTTATAAATTTATTCCTGACATTTGTGACCAATATGAGAAATAAATTTATATAAAATGTCTCATGTTTGTGTAAATTTATTTCTCATATTATTATAATAGATCTTTAAAAATTATTTTTAACCATAAGACATACGCTTTGAGATAGGCACACGACGTCATTATCATAAAAACATTATAGACAATATTGATATTTCTATTGGAAATAAGCAACTCTGTAATTTAATAATAAAATGATTACTATTAAAATAAACTATTTTTAACAATTGCATGTAGCTAAATCTAGGAAATATAAATATATAATTTTATGAAAATATTCTTTGCTTGAATGTATCAATGTGATAACTTATTTTTCCTGTTATGATAAAAATCCAGTAATATTCATACTGATTCTCTAAAATAGATAAGAGATTTGTTAATGAGCTTTCACCAAAATTTTCTATATGTTACAAAAACGCCTTACTTTTAAATAAGCTTATGAAAAAGGAATTGGTATGTAAGTAGGTTTATTAGATCGAAGATATTCCCTCATGACCATTGAAAAAAATAAAGATGTTTCGAAAAACATTTTTCCAAAAAAAAATATTTTAGTTTTTGAAGCCTTTATTATTAAAGATTCCAACGAGTTGTTCTATAAAATAAAGAAAACGTTTACAGCGTAAAAAAAAGCTTAAGATTTGCAGTTGAAAACATGTTACATTAAAAATGAAAAAAAAAAAAAAAAAAACTTCTTAGATGAAATTCAGATTAGAGATTGAATTTAACGCAGAATATTTTGCTAAAGAATTCCTAAAAAACTAAATTGAAATGCTAGTAACGAATTTGTAATGTAAGAAAATATTTTTGAAGTATTTTTGAATTTTAAAGATATTTTTAAAAAAGGATTAATAGAAATACCAAGCAATAAAAATTAATAAAATAAATCCTTAACATAATTAACTTTTTAAAAGAGGAATAAATATATTTGAACACAGAAGTATCTTAAACATTTTCTTAAAATTTTAAAAAAAAATTCTTAAAAAATCTAATATTTTTTATTTAATAAAATATCTTTACATTTCAAGTTTATGTTTTTTTTTTCTTTTAGATAGTTGATACCATATATAAGTTCACATTCTTAAAATAAAACTATAATTTTCTTTCTTTTGTTGCTTTAATCTCCATAAAGATTCATTTTATATACTTTGTTTTTATTCGTAGTGGTGCATTTTTTACAACTATGAATATATATACAGGAAAATTATGTACAATTATGTGAAAATTATGTATGTGTGGAATAAGAAAATTATGATCAAAATAGAAAATGATTAAGATTTCAGAAAAATTGAATGATTTTTTTTCCGATATACATAGTTACAAAGTAACGAGCTCAAAAAGGTATTGACTCAACTCTCGCCTGGATTCAAGCTGCAACACGAAATGGAATAGAGTACCCTGATAGTCTCCTGCGGTATTTCTTGCCAAATTTGCTCCAATTGTCAGACTATATTTCAACATTCCCTGGTAGATGCAGTCGCCTTCCCATTATATCTCAGACATGCTCGATTGGAGATAGAACTGGCTATCTGGCTGGCCAAAGAAGTGTTTGACAAGCTATAAGATGGTTCATAGCAACATGTGCCGTATGTGGTGCAAAATTATCTTGCAGAAAAGTAAGGCCAGGGTACTGTAAAATTAATGGTAGCAAAACAGGTCTCAGAATGTCTGCAATGCACCGCTGTGTTATAAGTGTACTTCTAATGACAGACAAAGGGGTCCGGCTATCAAGGGAAATGGCACTCCAGACCATACCTTTTGGTAGAGGGCCTGTATGGTGTGCAGTAGTGAAAGCAAGATCGGCACGCTGCCCTGGGCGTCTCTAGACGCGTCTTCAATGATCGTTAGGACACAGCTGGAGGCAAACCCTAAATACTAAACGTCCTCAGCCAGCTTCATTCCAACCTGATTGAGCCAAGCACAACTGTAATCTAACTCGACAGGGTGCAGGCGTGAGTGGCAGATGGCTTAGCGGTCGGTACGAGAGAAGATTTCAGTCTATCAGCCGTCTGTGAATGGTCACTCGAGTGCGTGTCACACGTCTGATGGTTGAGAACAATAAATCAGGCGCTGTAACAGCTCATCTGACAATCACTCTATCTTCCCGATCTGCTGTGACACTAGGTCGACCACTACCATCATGATAATAAAATCTGCCACTGTCCACCCGTTCTTGCCAGCATTATCTAATCGCTTCGACCCATATGGCAAGCGATTCTCCCATTTGCAGAACCTGCTTTTTTTAATTAAATGATACGACCTCTTTCAAATCCTGACAGTTGCTCATATTGCTATGGAATCCTGCGATGAGGCATTTTTTCAGTCGTTGAAATGTATGCATCAGAAAATATATCAGAAAATTTGCAACAGAAAATTTGACCATCAGATTGGGAATCGCTTCTTATATACACCTGCTGACTGCGCAGTTCCGATGCGATGTAGCTCCCACTATTAATTCATTGGTCCCCAACTTTTTGTTATAGTATATATATATATATATATATATATAATGATATAAGTAAAAAAAAAACTTTAATTTGCCATGAGGAAGAACAACAAATCGAAACCCCTAGTAAGAAAAATGATCTGCTCTAATTGAAATGGTTATGTAACACCGTCTGTTCATTCTAAATACCCAATTATCCAACAATTCCTTAGGTACAAGAGGTATTCAAATGAAAATGTACGAAAACTCATATCATCGTAACCGTCAATATATTTACCTTTGTCTCTATGGCAGAAAGTAACGAGACACCAAGTAATCCAAATAGAGACTTCGGCGGGGATCGAAGCATGCGTCGGTGCCAGAATGCGCATGAGAGAGCAATAGTTCGTATAATGAGTGCCGTCCAATATGACGAAGTAGTGCGTATGAGGATATGATGGCGTTCACTTTGAAAAATTGGATGATTGAAAAGTAACAAGGCATTATCCGATTTCTGACAGTGGAAGGTGTTAAGCCTACTGCTATTCATCGCCGGATGGTGACCGTATATTGGGAAGACAGTGAGTCCTAAAAGTCATTGAGAAAAAGGTGTGGCCATTTAATGCAGACCGTGAGAGTTTGTTGATGACCCGAGAACAGTCCATTCAAGCACAGCCATCACAGCCTATCTCATCGACAAGATGCGTGATTTAGTGAGAAGTGATGGGCGATTTAGATTGCGAATGTTGGTGGTGAATGTGGATGTCAGGTTGGAACAGTGTGGACAATTGTTCACAACAGGTTGCATTATCAAAAAGTGTGTGTTAATTGGCTCAGCTCACAGAAGCAGCTCACCTATCAGCAACATGAGCTTGCACTTCAACATCTGTTTCGGTATTTTGAAGACTCTATTTTATTGGAGCTGATCGTCATAGGTGATGAGAACTGGTGCCATTACTATGATCCAGAGACAAAGAAGGATAACATGCAGTGAAATCATGCGTTGTCATCTCCCCCTAAGACATTCAAAGCCATGTTGTGATCAGGCAAGGTATTTCTTACCGTCTTTATCGACGTCCAGGGTCCGCTAGTTGTTGAATTCCTAAAAACACAGAAGAACCAGTAACTCCAGTGTATACTGTGAGACAGCTCCATCGCACGAGACCGAAGCCTACACAGGTATATCAAGAACAAAAGACCGAGAGTGTTCACGGAGGGTGTGGTTCTGCTCCATGATAATGCACTTCCACACGTCTCCAGGGTTACACACTGGAACTAGCCAAGTTCAAGTGGGAGCAGCTTGACCATCCGCCTTACAGCCTGGACATGTCGTCCTGTGATTTCCATGTGTTTGATCTTTTTAAAAAGCATCTTAAATGAAAGTGTTTAAACTTCTAAGACGAACTCAAGGGCGCTGTGAAGGACTGGGTCTCGTCACGGCATCAGAAAGTTTTGAAAAAAGGAATCCTTCGGCTTGTCAATCAATGGAATCGTTGCACTCAGACCTATTGTGTACAATGTGACTAAATTTTTCATGTATACCCACAGTGTCGTTTCGTAGATTTTCATTTGAACATCCCTTGTAAGTGTTACCACTCTTCAAGTAGCATATATTTCATCTGTTTGCAATTTTTCAGAGGAAGCGATCTTGCAGCAGGCGTCTCTTCAAAGCATCCTTCACAAGTTTGATGTGATTTAAATTAGGGAAGCTAGGTGGTAAATCCATTCTATAGATATCATCTCTTTCAAGAAGCTGCTCCTTAACAATAGAGGTCCTGATCGTCTACAAAAATAAAAGTCTGGACAAATGGCACCTCAAAACAGTGCACGTGTGGGAGGATAATTTCATCAAAGAAAAGGTCACCAGCAAGTGAGTAACTTTCGAAACTATGGAGCTCCATTTGCTTTCCAAAATATTACCTTCCCATACAAACACTCCTGGTCCACCTGAACGGTCTTCGCCCCTGATGTTAATGGGACGAAACCATGTCTCTTACACTTTCCATATCAACTGGTGCTGAAAATCATTGCTCAGAATGAAACGACTCTCATCAGTAAATAGAATATGAGTACCGTTCATGATATGTCCAGTTTTGATGTTCTTCACTCCATTGTTTGGTGCTACTGATATGCTGCTGTTACTGGAATGCAACGCTCAGGCTATCAGATGCATAGATCACCTTTATACAGACGTCTACTCACAGAAAACTGTGATACCAGTAGTCCGGCTACCGTACGCAGCTTCTTCTGAGGAATGTTACCTAATGTCTGGTCCCAGTCTTTTTTTCCTGCAGAATGAATTACTGGTCATCACTTGCCTTTGCTTCCTCTGCCGACCACTGCCAACCTGTCTTACGGGTGTACCTGTCGTTTAGAAAGCTTTCTAAGCTTGTACAAGTACGCTTTAGTCAATTCCAGACTATTCTGCAACACTTGTCAAACTACGCTCCTCATTAAGCTGGCTGATCATTCTACCAGTGTAAATGCGTCTTGGTGGTTTCATGTAGCTATTTAGAACGAAGGATTTCACTTTCATTTGTGGGGAACATCTGCGTCCCTGCTCTTTCTTTTAAAGATACGTTGGCACTGAGCACGCGCATTCCACGCGTTTTTGAGCCGTAACTTCCCCTCTGATGTTATAGTGCTGATATTTTTGTATATATCAATTTTCTACAGAGGTGTCTTTTTAATGTAACGGTCGCAAATAAAGCTGTTTTCAACAATTTCATGGTTATATGTCTAAAAGTCTAATTTTGTAAGAGTTAAAATGCTCCATTAAAATTCTCTAAGGTAATTTTGCTATAGGTTATTTTGATAAAATCATTTATAATTATGCCATTATTCTCAAAAATTCTATTTCAGTAGGTCTAATAACATCTGTCTGAAAATAATATTGTTAGCGAAATTAGCAACATTGACAGAGAAATCTGTCGTTAAATTTTCTGCTACCTATTAGAAAATTAGTTACAATATAAAAATTATGAAATTTTTTCATATTTTTAGCATTTAAATTCCACAAGACACTTATAAAGCTTCTCATATGAGTTACTAATCTTTCTAATACTTATATCACTCTAATTGCAAAAATTTCACAAAATACTTCAGACAATTTTAACAAGACGGCATTAATTAAAAATAATAATGATATTGTTAATTAAGTGAAAAATAGATAAATTTTCCCTATCTAAATCTATTCCTTCGATTATCTTATTAATTCTAAAAATATTAAAGGTATCATTAAAGTTCATACGGTTATTTTTAAGAAACTAAATACTAATAGAATTATTTTTATGAAAAATTATATTTAGATGAATTAGTTCTAAAAGAAAATATTATTAAATTTAAAAATAAAAAATTTTAAAAACTAAAAGGCATACCACAAGGTAGGATTGTAGTAAAGTTTTGTTAATATGTATTTTCACTTCTCTTTGCGGATGTAATTATATTGATAATTATGAACCATAAAATAAATTATACTCATCACAAAACTGACTTAATTAAAGTTATTATAATATAATAACATTACTCAAAAAACTAAATGCTAAGATATTTTTTAAAACTGTTGATAGTAAAATTTGTAGTAATATTTATAAGAGAGAAAAATTTTATTTTCTTGAACGCAAGTACTTTTCTAGAGCAGTAATCTTATTAAAAATATTATTTTATAAATAACAAATTTAAAAATATTATAAGTAATTATATTTTCAATAGCAAAAGATTAGTTAACAATTCTTGTAAGTTTCAAGAAGTTTTAATAAATTTCCCAAAATATGTTTCAGGCTATTTATCTTTGAAAGTTCTTTTAAAAACTTCAAAATATAATAATTTTGTGAAACAGAATAACTTATTGTTGTTAATATAGGAAATTTAATTTAAGAAATTTTTAGTTTTTATCTTTTAATTAATTTTATAATTAATTCATTGCATTTGTATTTCTTATTGTTTCCTATAATTTTAATAATGTTTTGACTTTAATATTTTGGTTTATTAAAATAATAATATTATACATTTGTTACAAAAATTGGCAGCTAGAATATTTGAGTATTTATTATATTACGTACTAATTAAAGAAAAGAAAACATATTAGAATAACTAATCACGCGTCTGCCTGGTGTTCAATTCTCCTATCTGCATGAGAGAGAAGAGCGAAGGTGAGAAAATAACACACGCCACAACTGTACTAATGCGGCCAAAACTTTGCGTGCTCCAAGAAGAGATTCTACAGCTAACGGCGGAATTCCAATTAATTTGTAGCATTTGGAATGATTTTTAACTGTCAATGCTTTAGTTATAACATCAGCAAGCATTTCATCAATAGGCACATATTGAACATCTCTTTCTTCCTACGAGTAACTTAAATTTCATATTTGAAATAATACCTAATATTAATATGTTTGGTTCGCTGAGTTCTTCCTAATCTTCTGTACACCTTAATTGTCACAGTACCTGATGGTAGGGTGATCAGATTCGAAATTTAATACCATTAGAAAATGACGTAAATAGACATCTTTAACGCTATCTGAAAGACTGATGTACTCTGCTACTGTTTGTTGCTTTCATGATTTCCATGTTATAAAACTTCCTCCAAATTTGAACAATGCGTAGGAGTTGCCTGCGCAAGATTATCTATTAGTTAAATCAGGCGTCCAGTTGGTATGAATATATCCTACAAGAACATTTTCCCTCTTATGAAATTTCAAACAATACATTTTTGTCTCTTTGAAGTACCCAAATACATGCTTTGAAACTAACCAATGGATGTTCCAAGATTATTAATAAATTAACTCGTATGGCTGATTGTGCTGCTAATATCTCGTCGATTCAATGCTGAAAGATTAATAAGAGAACCAAATAGATTACTATATATAATGTATATTAATCACTCCTTTTTTTTCTCTTTCATGTGAAGGACACATTTCCTTATTTAATTTTACACTAGGATCTAAAGAAGTTACTTCAGCTATTGCACCTTGCGTATGAAACCTTTTTAAAATATTATCAACATTTTTAGGTAGGCTTACAGAATGTTGTTGCTATATATGGCTCAAAAGGAACTAAATATCCATGAACATCTGGCCACTCGCACAAACATAAAGTACAGACCAAAAAAATCATCATTAAAAAGACAAAATTCAAAGAACAGAACTTCTATAAAATCATTATTAAAAAGAATAAATTAAAAAATTAAAACATCTATGAAATCTCTAAAACGACCTAGAGGAGAAGTATTAAAGTGTTCAGGACATATGATCCTTGGCGCTCCAATAAAGTAAGCAAACATTAACTTTAGGTTGTAAAATGGGGTCAAGATTAAGACGAGTAAACGTTCTCTATTCAAAGTATCTGTTTTACAGATAGGACATAAACTATTGGTCAATATGCCTATTCTCTTTAGGTGTTCTTCTAGATAATCATCTCTAGTTTTTAATCTAAAATTGTCCACCGCTTTTTTACGTGTTCTGTGATTGAATTCTTTCCAGTCGCTTGCAATATTTTCCGGAGATTTATATATGGTTTAAATTTCTACAATATTTTTTCTAAATTTATCTCTGGGTTAAAGAATGATTATATACATTTTGGATAAACTCAATTCAAGCCAATAATGAAATTTGCGAAGATCTTAAACTTAGAGTTCTTTAGAAAAAAAAATTTAATTTTCAGTGTAGAAATTAGTATAATTTCTTTCAATAATCAAATCATCAACATATAAAATTAATATTAACTCGTCATTAAGTGTGTTCATCTTGTCAATTCATATATCTGATTGTAAAAGTTGTGAACCACATACTTAAAGTTTTTCATATAATTTCTTGTAGCAATTTTTTCCACTTTGATTTAGACCATAAAGAGGTTTTTTAAAGCATATACATAACCTGAATGATTTTGGTCTTCGAAACGTTAGGTTGTTCAGTAAATATATGTTTCCTCTTTCAAATTTTCATTGACATAAACCAAAACGAAATCGAATTGATATAATAACGTGAAGTCTTGTTTAGCGCTGTATGCAGTCCCAGTTAGTATAAAACCAGATTTTGCTACAGAAGTAAACGGTTCATGAAAGTCAATTCCGGTCTGATGAAAAATCCTCCAACAATCGGTAGAGATGAAGCCATTGACATCCGATAACTGTCTTGTTTTCAGATCGTGTTAGTACTGTATCCAACTCCTATGCTCCTATTTTATCTAGCGCTACATATTCACTTTTCATAGCTTTATACTATTCTTCAAAATACACCTAACATCTATTTAATACATATTCTAACGTCTGATTTGTATCTTCTTCACCAGCAATTTAGGTTGATTCCTTTTTTATTAAAGTTTGAAGATTTATTCAGCAGTTTTATTTTTGTTCGTTGTAACTCTTTTTTTTTTTTTTTTTTTTTGTCTTCCAAGCTTTCCATCCTTAATTTTCTTGGGATGACTTGGTCCTCTTTTAATCTGTGCTTCATGTATTTCTTGGCAATTTGAGTCTTCATCTGATGATTCAGCAGATATTTCCATTATGTCCGATGGATTTTCTTTTAATTCATCATTCGAGATTTCTTCTACATTGGTGATTCATTTTAAGCTACAACAGGAATATTTTCAGGAAAAATAACATCTAAGTCTTTTTACATAACTACAACAGTTTTCAAATTTATCTATAAATCTAACATTTTTGGCTTTAATTATTTAATTTAATAGTCTGCAGATTCCGTAGTCAACAGATTTTATATTCGTCAGAAACATCCTATGAAAAGTCCTTCTTTAGATTAATATAAAAAATTTCTTTTATCTGTTTTTATTCAAAATAAATCCCCTGTATCAAAAATATTTTCGGATGATTGACATTTAACATTTCACCAAAACCATTTCGTTTGGAGTTTTGCTTGCTGCTACAATGTGCATCGGGCAACGAATGCCTAAGTAAACAGCTACATTTTAGCCTCGGCCCAAGATTTTATTTGCAGATTTGACATGATTAGTAAACAGCGAATCTTATCAGCAAATATTTGGACTCATTATTTCATCACAATGATTTTCAAAAAGTGAATAATTTACAGAATGTAGTCTTTTTATTCAAAATGACTAATTTTTTTTATTAAAATATATTTCGATATATTCAAGATCATTATTGGTGTTCAAAATGTTTATTTTTAAGGAATGCAACATTGATAAATTTTGATTTTCTCAGATTTTCGCATCACATAGGACAGCAATAAACAGGGTAAATTAAATGTAATAATTCAAGATTCTAATATTTTGAATTTTTGCAATATGGAATGGCGGTTTGTTTGCCAAGAATACATATTTAACAGTTCAGTAAAGAAAAGGTATGTTAAATTAAATTTCTCTAATCATTTCATTCGAGTACAGTTTCTTAAAATGGCCTCATTTATATTAACATATACTTTATGTGCCACTGTTAAATTTCACTTACAAATGATGCTGATTCAAATGTAGAAGAAATATAATATAGATCATTTTCGAGTTTCACTGGACAATTTCTTCATTATTTGTTTTAGTTACAGCAGAAAAGGTCTTATTAAATTTCACTGTGAAATTATTTGAAGTTCCTATCAAATTTAACTTATTGGAATTCGTTACTATATTTACTATTTTAAATTTTACAGTTCTTTTACCATGAGCTTTAACTATCTTATCAACAAGTCACTTCCAAGGACGTCACTTACTTTTTCTTGATGAGCGAAGAGGAATTTTTTATAACATTTATGTAATGTTGCTCCATTGACGATTATAAGCGAATATTTATTTACTTTGGTTTCACCAGAACTGTAAATATTTTCAGCTATCATCACATAATTTATGAAATGTGCAGATATCTTCTTATTCATCTTCTTTCTTCAATAAAAAAACTTTGAGACCGAAAATGTTACAATAATTGCATTTAAAGTTCACTCGGAATGGCTGCATTAGGTCAACTTCAATTTCAGTCCTGTGTTCCAAGCCCTATTCCTTTTCAGTGCTTATGTAAAAATTTATTAAGCGTCAGAATTAATGTATAACTACTTATTATTCCGGGCATTGTATACTTAAAGGAGTTAATTCTTCAAAGGATTAAATTCTTCAAGGCGGTATTAGGAAACGGAAACTCGTTCATTGATTCGATGGCTTTCGAAAATTTTCTTAGGAGTATGGAGTATTGTGCAACAATAAAATTGACAATATGTCCTTGGAATTACAGATTTTCAATTCAGCAAGCTTTTCTAAGAGAGAAAAGGACTTTTATGATTTTAGATTCAGTCATTCTTGTACAAATGGCATTCCATCAAAACTTTGAGTTACATTTTTACATGATGGCAACACAACGAAACTAAAAAATAAAAGTACAGGCAATTTTTTTCAAAATGTTAGCTGAACGTTTATAGATATTCTAAGCATAGCAGATGATTTTATTTTCCTAGTTTCGTGCTTGTGTAAAGAACTGCTTTTATTTGTCCTACAGAAAAGGAGGTGAGTGATTCAGAGTTATTGAGGTGAGATTCGCGGAATTGTACTTTTGAGTGGAATAAAATAAACTTTAAAGAAAAAGTAATCTTCATTATATCTATTTTGTATAGGCTTAAGTGGCTAGCTAGCCAGGATACTGGATATATATACATTTAAAATGAAATTGTGAGTAGTAATCTTTTAATTTATAAGGTTAGAATAAATTAAGTACAAATTATCTTTTGTGTCCCTTTAAGAAATGATATTTCAAGCCTGAAATATTTGATAAGTTCAATTGTCTATATATACTAAATACGAGGTAGTATTTAAATTAATGTATAGCTGTTGGAACGCAATGGCGAGAGAAGGAATAGGCGTAAAGTCTTCATATTTAGAGGGTATGCATATTAAGCTATGGGAAATTGATCGATGGGAGAAAAAAATTAGGTTCAATAATAGCTTCTTGGAAAAATTGAGGTGTTACTATTTGTTTTAGATAAGGAAAATGTAATATGAAACTACAAATAAAGAAAAAAAATAAGAGGTGTTGGTAATTAACTTCAATATTATAGTTCTTGGCACGCAAATCGTGTGGTCATGATAGGTGCTCGTCCAGTCGAATCACAGGTTCGAGTCGAATTCCTCAAATGACTAACCGTGTATCTGGGATGATGCGCATTAAACCTTTCGAGACAGTGTGGAAGTATGGAGATAAAAATGCCACATCAGATGTTATCCTCGTCACGTGACCAAGGCTCAGACTTACAATGTACATTGCCTCGTGTTGCTTCTGAGACTTTAACAACAATCAATTAATCAAATACTCACGAACCATACAAGTCATGATGAAGATTTAATTATTCGATTATGTTTGTAGCACCGGTGAACAAAACTGCGGCAGATGGGGCTAAAGGGCCACCGTAACAGATTGGAAAAAAGAAAAAACAAGTTATGAATGTTCTTATACCACCACGATGATTTTCTCTATGCCATAGCTCACTAACATTTCTTTCGTAAGACAGTTTGAGTGTAAAGATCTGTAATAATAAAGTTTATTACCTACCCCTTATATCTTTTCTCTATTGGTAATAGCAAGTATCATTTTCCTTACCTAAAGATAAACCCACTATCTTCTTTAGAACTTTTCTTCTTGTGGCCATTATTGCAACTAATTTCTATTCAACCAATCAATTTTCAATGGCCTGATATGAATACCTTCTAAGTATGAAGAAATTGTGTTTTTCGCATCCCAAAATGTGATGCTTTAGTTTGAACCATTCTGTATTATGTTAATAAACTACATATGTTGAGTTTAGTTGAATGATTTGCATACTGAGAAGAAAGTAATATTTGAAACTGAAAGAAAAATCGGGGAATAATGTATACATATTTTATTAGAACAATTAAAGGTGTAAAAAATTCATTAAACAACAAGAATTTCATAAGGGTATTTTAAAATGAGTTGATTAAATTAAGAGGCTTTTTGAAAGAATTTTAAAAATTAGATTTTAAAATCATTGATTTATTAGTCGAGACTGATGTTAATGAAGTGCAATTAAATGTGGAATGTGAAGAATGTGAGAATTATTCTGAAGAGCTTTTAATCACCCAATGTCTAATCAGTGAGAGTATTGATAATTATTGCGCTGAGTGTAATGAGAGCACTCAAGGGAAAGTCGAAAAAATGTTTTTGATCAAATAGAAAAGTCATACCTACCCAAGACTTGAAACTAAATATTTTGATGAAGAATTAGTAAGTGTAATTTCCATTTCTAAGTAATTTCTTAAAATAATTCATGAAGAGAAAGAGCTTGAGAATTGCTATGATTTTCATTATCTTATACAATCAAAGCTGCCAAATACAAAAGTGTTAACGTCATCCATTAACGTTGGAAAATAATGCGAAAGCTTCTTTGGCTTTGAGAATACATTTTGGGATATCGGAATTGTTAGAATTTTTTGTACTTGAACTAATAAAGAAGGCCATTTCGATTGTTCATTTCTGGATAATAAAAATTCGTCTCAGTTTGGCGAAATTATTTGATAAAATTAAATCATATCTTCGGGCATTAGTATCCATTGGGTTAGACCAAGATTAAAGTACAGCTTTGTAGGAAAACGTTTATAAGCTGGCATTCTCCGAGTATGGCAACATAGCTTAATCTTTACTAGTGAAAAACGAAAACTAAATCACCACTCTCCTAGTTGTTAGATTTGGTGGTGGGGAGTAGAAAAGGTAGTAAGAAGTTTTCTTGTGTTGTCAGGGTTTATGTGTTTCATCCCACTGAGACATGAGAAAACAAAAGGTAACCAAAATAAAAGATAACTTTCGACAGCCTCTAGTTTGGTTTTAATGTAAAAACAGAAGAGCATGGTTTGTGGAAAAGATCACGAGAGTTCAGATTACTTTTCAGAGCAATATATGTATTTACAAGAGAAATTAGATAAATTGAAAGAGTTTATATGCTGTCTTAAATATTTAATTCCCACGCGTATTGTGATGTAAGCAGTGGAAAGCGTTTTTATTAAGTATATTATTTGTAACAGATCTCTTAGTCCTGAAATTACATACTAAAAAGAAGATTGAGTCACAGGAGAACTTCTCTATGTCTGGTGAAAGAACTATTTCAAAACCACTCCATAAAAATGAAGTCGCGTACAGATAACTCTGATGGTAGAGATTGACGGTCATAACATGAGTAGAAGATTCCGAGACTTATCTTGTTGGGAATCATCAAAAAGTTACGTCTTAGTTGTCCACAGAAGACGCATCAAGTTTAAATAATTTTTCTCTGAAAGTATCACACGTGGTTAGGAGTATAAATGAGTAAAGTCTAAGCCCATGAGAAGTACACAGTAATGCTGTCCTGTCTGGAGGTAAACTGAACACTGTCGGATATGAATTTGACTTTTTTTTACAGATATATTATTTGAAAAGAACATACCATAGCTATCCAGAGGTCAATTTCGAAAGACTTAGAAAAATAAAATTGGGTCACAAATATAGACACAAATAGCCCTCAAATTGGGATACTCATTGGCAGCAACGCTTACAGTTATTCCTAACAAGAGAAATGTGATTAGACACTATGTGTGATTTCACATCTATCACTACAATGTTAGTTTGGACTCGTTATGGGGAATTTAGTGAATAATTGACAAACGAATATAAACATAGGATTCTTAGCTCTATAATTTTAAAGGTGATAACTTCAGGAAGTAATAAACCATTGGTACTGATAGATAGTCAGATTTTATTAAAATCAATATAAAATTAAAATGTAGAAATGCACAAAATACATCATTTCTTTTCAAAAATATAGAGAGATATATTCTGTTATCTTGCCTTGGTCTCAAAATAATCCAATTCCTGTCTCTTTTAATCGTTATACTTTGTGGAAACTAAATTATTTTCTATCACCAAGAAAATGAAACAGAATTGAAAATATGAAAAAAGAATAGGACTAAAGTATCTGAAAATGTATCAGTGAAGGAGTTAATATGCCTGAAAACGCACACGATGCAGAAAGAATGTTATTTTACTCATTATGCTATTATAAAAGGTAGATAGCCTTAATACTAAAATTATACCTGTGTTTGATGCTTCAGGCAAAACCGATACAGCGCGATGCAGAAAGAATGTCATTACTTGCCTCATCATGCTATTCTAAAAGGAGGATATTCTCCCTACCAAAATTAGATCAGAGTTTGTAGCTTCAGGTAAAACCAATAGAATGAGACCAATTAATGCTTGTTTATTTAAAGAACAGATTGTTTATTTAATAGAACAAATACTAGCAGTTTTGTTGTGATTTAAAGAGATAGCGATTGGGGTGACTTCACATATATGACAAGAATTCCTTTTAACCCTTTATGTGTAAAATTATGAATTAAGAGGAGTATGATCTAAAAAAAAATTTCGGTTATAATTTGAAAGCTGATTAGAAGACTTGCTTAACAATATTACAAATTTCAAAAAGCTTCGTTAACTACAGCTAATAAATTAAAATGGTATTTTTAGTACTGTCGGGTTACAGAAGTTGAACAATATTTCAACGCTTTGAAAGAAAAAAAAATGATTCAACAAATCCTGAATTCAGAGAAAAAATTCGAATGACCATTGTAGTAATTCTCTTTTTCCATGCACTTTGCTCTTCTAGTATTTTTCCTGAACTGCTGTCAACATTTTCAGGATTTAGATTATGAAGCTATCAGTAGATCATTTCAACCATATTATGAAGCTACTAGTGGATCATCATTCGATATTTTGTCATCCAATAAACTTTCTACATTCATGTTACTGAAGTCTGATGAGAGATTTTCGAAGAGTGACATTACCTCTTCTGTTGTTAAACAGCGCCTGTTAAGCATATCTGAAATGAGATAAGAAAAATTCAAATGACTGAAGACCAAAATACATATTTACCAAATAACAATAAATTTATTCAGAACAAAAAATGCTCTTGGGATAGCTTTAGGGACTATTTTTTATTCCGCATGTAAAGAAAAATATATATGGCTAAAATTAAATGAAAATCAAAAATTTAAATTTATTTTTAAGAACGCACATCATAAGTAGAACAATTAGTATTCAATTCATATGCTAAAAGGTATATACAGTAGTTTCATAGATCTGACAGTATTTAAAAAGAAATCTAATTAAAACATCAACAACTGCTGCTAACTCCCAAAGGTGCTTAAAAGTATGAATCCAAAAAAAATTTAAAAATAAATTAAAATATTTTCATTTCCTTTTTAACTTTTACAAATATTATTTCTCGGGACTTATGAAATAAAAAAAAAATATGCAATGTACTTACCTATGAATATTGAGAAGTTTTACCTCAGAAACTCAACATCACATATCATACAACGAGATGGTGGATAAAATGAGACTTACAGTGGGAAAATATTCCTTCTCAACGATTTACAGCTCCACAGAGCTGCTAATACCTTCTGTCGACGATACAGTGAACAGTTTAGCATTAATCCTAAAACGCACCGCTTATAATAGACGAACAGAATATTTTTAATACTAATATGATTCTAGTGGGGCACCTTAAAGAACTGTTGGACCATAAAGGATTAATTGGAATTAAAACAGGAAGATCGAGACTTCTAGAGATTCTTATGGTAAGAGTATGGGAAAATTCTAGTGCTTCGCTACAACAAAGTCATCTTTGAGATAACAAATACCCTTTACTTAATAGGATCAATAATTTCCCAACACCTCTTTCGTGTACCGCAAAGTCTTAGAAATATTCTGATAAATTAAGTGAATCATTTTAAATAGGTAATAATTGCTTGACTTTGGAGGAGGGCTCTAATGAATTATCTGAATTTCTAACTAAATCTTCAGAAGCAATAGCTGATGCAAAACTGGATTTGAGAAAGTGGCGCTATGGCGTATATAAAGAGATATGTTAAGGGTTATATAATCATTCATAGAGAAAAGGGCTCATTGTTCCTGTCCTTGGTCTGAAACAGAATTGCGTTATGGATACTCTTGCGGTACATCGTAAAATATAATTAAAGATCAGATCGAACCTAAGAAACATATTTTTCCTTTACTCAAAAATGTTTGATCTCCTAGGATGTTTCTTATCAAAACTCCTACTTTAAAAATTATTAATTTAAAAAATATGGGCTGAAAATTCTGATTGAGATGCTCCATTTCCAGAAGAGATTCAAAACAACAGGTATTTAAATGGTACCATGAACGAGAAGCACTGTGTCCAGTGAGTGAGCAATAGGCTTCCAGTATCGGGAAAATGCATGTATTTTGTGAAACAAGTTCTGATTCCTATACTACAGTGATTTTTCTACGTTGTATCAATACTGGTAAAATTATTGTTAAGCGCTTAGGATCCAAATTTCGCGAATCCCAATTGAAAAAAATTTAAAATATGAAGGCTAGAATTATGAGCTTGTCTTTTAGTTTCTCGCTTTTGAAAATGTAATGCACAAACACAGGATATCCCTCTCGATAATTGAAACTATTTTAAACTGATTTTGGTTTTATAAACTGTTATTACTTGAATACAAAAATATGATTAATAAGGAATTTATATGGAAATCGTGTGTTAAGAAGAAATCCTTACAACAACTCACCTCTCCAAGTAATCAATCATTATAAGAAAGTTTAATCGTGAGGACATGGCTTACTTTGATTTTTCTTTTCAATTCCTTCTGCGTAATAAATAGTAGGAGGATCTGGAACTTTGTGAAAGGCCCTCAAGAGAAATGACTTAACTTAGACTTTATCCCAAATGAATACTCTATCGCAATTAAGATTAGAAATCATGGAGCGGTAGACTTGCTTTTCAAGACAAAAATCTCTTAGTGGTTCGAATGAATTTTATAGAATAACTATAATTTTGTGTTAAGTACTTCGTGATGTCATCTGTTCAAAGAAAAAATTAATTATGAATTGAAATATTCTCTGTTCATGAGAAAGACGAAGCAGAATTCCCTACATGGAGAATAAATACTAGCCGCAACCTTGAAATCCTTCAGAAACTGTCTTGGACTTCTCGAATGAACATTCTGTTCTAAGCATATAAAGAACTTCATAATTATTTCTGGAATCTATTTTTTCTCCATGTTTTCTATTTAATTTTTAAGAGTTTTTCACAATTTCCTGGAACACACAAATAATACTTATTAAAATTTATGTGATATAGCAATTAATTGAAATATTTTTCCGTTCAAGACATGAAACATTTTGAACAGCCTGTACTTGAAGAAATTTTCTTGATAAAAATTTAAATATAGAATATTAATTACAAAAATAGACAAAAAAGCTTTAATATATTTTTTCGATTTTCTACACTTTTTTTGTATATTATTTCACCAAACTCATTTAATCTTTGCAAATAATTCGTGTAACACTGAAACATGAAGTATAATCTAGAAGAAATTTAGTATTGAATTAATTATCTAATTAATAAGTAATTGATTAATGTTTGCAAACATTGCATTAGCCTGAAGCGAGTAAATAATACTATTTTTTCTTCGTATTATTTAAAACACATTTGTACTTTATTATTAACAAAAAAACGACTACAAACATATAGCTTTAAATTGACATTTTGAATATTTCATGTAATGTACTTGAAGACTATGAGAACTTCTTTCACAAAAGCAATGTAACTTGGAGCGATAATTAGTTTTAAACTGTATTAAATGTAATATCTTTCAAAACTGTGAATTCTCATTAGGTGTAAACTTCATTTAATAATTATTAGAAGTATAAAGAAAGGTAATGATTTTCTACTTCTCAAAATTACATTTTACAATTTGGTATCTAGTCATGATAAGAACATTTTCAAAGCTAACTATCTTACAAAATTACTTTTCTACGTGTAAAATTTTGAAAGTAACTAAATTATTAGAGTAAAAATGTACGAGTTACTTATGCAATATAATGCCATCTTAATTAAACTTTCAAGTCTATTTAAAAAATTTAATTTTGAATGATTATGTTTCTTCTTACAAGACCCTTACTCGAAATAAAATAGGAAACTGTTATCTAATTTTTATAAAAGTAATTCTCTTCTGATAAAATGATATATAATAACATAATATCGAATTCTACTGTAGAATAAATTTCTTAAGATCTGATAGCACAATTCATTTCAAATTGGTTTTCTTTTTCCTAGTATAATTCAACGTTCAGTTAGGTAAATATGGTGAAAAAATATATTATGTCTAACATTCTATAATTCAGTAATTATTGCAATAAGCTTTTGAACTATAGGCAATATGACTTGTGTGTGACCACGGTACCTTATTAATATTGGTCATGAACTTGCGATTGGTGTTGTTGCCAATAAGTCATAGGTTCGATTTCTAAAGCCACTAAAAATCCATCGTGTAGTAGGGTTGATGCTTGCTAATTCTCTAGAAGTTCCGAATCCTCCCATTGGCATGGTGTTAATACAAATATAATTAAATCTAAAATAGCTTATCTTTGTTATCTATAATGTAATTTTGTTGCTAAAAATACAAAACATCAAACTGTAAGAATTCTTTATTTGCTGCTTTATTCTTGACTTTATTTTAACTGAAAAAAAAGTTATAGTTGGTTGTATTTAGTTTTCTATGCAATAAAAATTGTTCTGCTAGGAACAGTATGTTATAACCCTTCAGAACTTTGCAGCCTCCCACCTCCATAACGAAAGTTTTCTTTTCGCCAAATTTGTAGCCCTACTCATTCACTTTTTTAGACAAATTATAATCTGAACTAATTGTAGTAGGGAACTACTAGCTCTCACAATATTGGTAAGAACCTGCAAATCTTGGTTATAATTAAATATGTAATAAATTTTGCTTGTTATGTTAAACCTTGTATGATCGTTCAATACCTCAGATACGACTATTTATGAAAACAAGAATGAGAATGAATGAAGTTTGATGAATATTTACCAGCTGTGGAAGTTTGGAGAGGGGTGCATCAGATCATGTGTAATCTTCGTCAAGTCAAACGAAGCTCAGAATTACGATGTCTGTCATCAATAATTACCATGTGGCTTATAAGTGCAACGTTAATAAGACTAACAACCGCTTGTTGCGTTGTTTCGTTATGCAAACTATAGTTAATACATAATCCCTTTCACTACCGGAGGGAGAAAAAAGAAGTGCTTCTCAGGGCACGCGGCTTACCGCGGAGTGTCATGCTGTGCCAGAAGATTTTAGATATTAAGCCTAATTCGCGAAAAAAATTCCTCTAAACTCGGCTATTCATTAAAATATTTTGGTTTTTATATATATTATTTAAAATGCATTAAACTTAATATATACGAAGGAGAAAAAAGATTTAATCAAAAATTGTACGTTTTATACATAAAATTACATAAAAAATCATATCTTTTACAAAAATACAAAATATACTTACATTTGTTACATAAATTTCATGGTGTAATGATGTACCATTACATGAAATATTAAGATATAAAAATGAATCTTTTTTGCTGTATGGTACTTTTATATATAAAAAAATCTTCAATGCATAGTCCAATGTCACATGTCTTACATACATATTTTGTCAACTTTTGACGTTTCACTCAAGATTTTGAGCAATGGGCACACCTTAGTCCCTTTTTTTTACTTTAATGTTTATGTATAGATTTCGATTATTTTCGCTAACATTACTGTCAGATTCATTCAATAATTCGCAAATCTCAGTATCAAATAAATACTTTCTTTTCGTCATGACTGTGGCTACAAATAAAAACCGACAGAATGAAACAAACAGCTATGAGCATCTGCTAACAAAAGCCATAACCCCCATAAACATCCATAAATTCTCATTCGAACTTCTGAGAAGCAAGCAAGAAAGAAAAAAGCAAACCGAATAAAATAAACCCTTTAAATCATGTCATTACATTTAAAGTGCAACGCCTCAGCACGTGCTTTTAACAACTACCCCCTTATGATAGCCAGAAGTGAAATCTAAACCCATTTTACCAAAGTCAACACTCCAAATAACCTATCTATATAGATTTTGCAGTATTGTAACGCAATATAGTAACATTAAAAATTAGCGCCAGCAATTCTCAGTATAAATGTAAAATTAGGATATTAAGTAAATATTTCAGTCTTTCACCGACGTATTTGTTATATGTTGATTTTTTATGGAGTAAGTTGTAATTCTCCAGATTTCGGTATTTCACGGTAAAATATAAAATCTCATATACATAAATTTCATACTTTTATGAACCCAGTATAACTCATTTTAAAATAGTTTAATATTTCTTCCTCGAACTAATTTTTTTTCTAACGTAATATGGGTGTTAAATTATGATTTACTTTTACTTTTATTAAATCTTGTTTCAATTTGTAAATTTAAATTTTAAATAGTAAAGTTATTTGAAAGAAAATGTAGGGATTTAGAAATGAATAGTCAAAATAAATCATTTCCATCAGTTAGACAACAAAATAACCCTTTTTTAATTTTAAAGCAAATATTTGAGAAATATTGTACATATTTAATATAATTCTATAATCTCATGTAGGAATTTATAATACTTCTTATTGTCTTAAGGTTTCTATTCTTTCGCAGTTTCTTTAAAAATTTATGTTGATCAGTTTATCATAATCATCAATACATAATACAAGTATTTTGAACTCGATAATTATTTAAGTGTGCAGAGATGCATTTCGACAAATATTAAATTTTGGTTCTTAATACTGATTATATATAATGATACATAAAAATAACAGTAAACTTCTTTTTAATAAAGATATACATAATTCGTTTCAAAGTTTTAAAAGGAATCATTTTTTTTTTTTGACAATAAATTGCTTTTTTGACTTGTTTTTTTATCGAAAATTAAGGTTTACATCAACTGACAATGAAAAAAACGTCATGCAGTTGTATATATTTAGTACGTTTTTTTGTACTAATAATTCATAAAGTGATTACATATATACTTCAAATGATTCATATGTGTAAAGTGTAATTAACTACTTTAAATTCGATACATTTATGTTTCAATTTTCCATAAGGTACCATTTGTACTTTGCTTCTGAGTTGGTTGTATTTTCTCTTCATTTTGATATTTAATTATCTACATTTTGTTAAATACTTTTCTTCTATCAAGTGTTACGATAATTTGTGCTAATAAGCATTAGACAATATATGGAACTATGCAAATGTTTAAATGATAGATTTTGCAAAAAGGAAGAATTCAATTTGAAGATAATAATTGCATTTGTTCTATTATTATATTTTCAAGGCACTTTGTAAAATAATTTATTAATGCCCGAAATACACAAGACGATTAATAATATAGTAATTTTAAATTAATTATTTTAATCATAAATTTAACGACTTTATGTGAAGTATACATTTGCGGTTTAAATGCTTATAAAACGTTTTAAAAATATTTACTTATGCATTAGGAAATAAGTCGAAATTTACTGTAGTATAAATGAGTTTTATACCAAATTAATTTACTTAATAATACTGTAGAAAAGTTTTCAAAGCAATAAAATATTTATCTCTCTATCCAAGCAAATTGACGTACACTTCTCAAATATACGTTATAACAATTTATATTCTAAAATATTTTATCAATATTTTGGTTGTAAATTTGTTGCAACGAAGATGTTTCTTTTTAAATATTTACAGACATACAAAATTTGAAATAAACATATTTATTTTAGAAGATTATCCAAAAATTAACAGTACAGCAATTGATGCTTAAGTGGCATATTAACGTTTCTTTATCGCAATAAAAACATGCTACCTTTTTATTCTTCTCACAATATCCATGTATAAAATAATCCTAACAAAATTATCATAAACAGAGCTATTACAATCAATTTAGTGCTCCACTTTTCTCACAATTCAGTAAGTGAAATAATTATCGACATTCATCACACTATTTTTTAAATACGCGTACTTACCTGTTTTTTTAATTAAATGACAACTATGATAAAACTTATCTTTCGCGTTATAATAACTTTTTAGATGGTGTGTGAGAGCGTTTCTAATGTTAAGTGTCAATTGAGACAGTAAGGCTGCACAATTTACCTTTTATGATTTTACTGTCAAAAGTTAGAGGATGTTTCGCAGACCACAAAGATATATTATTTATGTGACTTTGATCAATTGAATACGAGGAAATTAAATTTTATTACGATACGCAAACCTACGCGTGTGCGTTATTGAGAAAAATATATTTATTTTCCTTTTATTTACAGAATGTATTTTCTTAGAATTCTGGTACACTTTCTTTAAAATCTATTGTATTCATATATTGATATTTTCCACACTACAAAAAGAATTTGTTTTCATTAAATGAGTTTTATTGTTTTTGATAAACACACTCAAAAGTAAAGATTTAGCATAGTATATTGTTTTAAGAAAATTATAGAAAATTTGAGCCATAAAATTTAAAAATTTATAAATTGTATGAAATTTGTGTTATATTTTAATTATATCGTCTATGCAATCTTATGTCTATAGAATCTTATATTATAGAATCTTATGTTTGTAGAATCTTACGCTATAGAATCTTATGTTTATAGAATTTAATGTTATAAAATCTTACATCTGTAGAATCTTATATTTATAGAATCTAATGTTATAGAATCTTATATTTGTAGAATCTTATTATATTTCAAGTCTATAGAATTTTATATTTTTCAGTATTCTGTAAATTATTAAAGTTATAAATGCAGTGGATTCAATTTGAGACATACATAAAGGTTGGCTTACAACTAAGAAACGTAATCATAGCTATTGAATTTTAATTGTTCACGTATAATTTTTATGCTTATAAAGGAGATTTTTCATTACATAAATGGATGCATAAATATCTAGAAATCTCAGGGTAAAATTCTGACTTTCATACGGTTTAAAAATGATAGTATTTAAGATTTTCATAAAATTAACTCTTCCATTCTTATTGAAGATGGGGTTTTTTTTGCCTTAATAAGTACCAAGTTTTAGCAACCTATAAATACGAATATTTATAATCAACTTTTTATAGGAGTAAGCAACCATATTAACTTTACAAGCTAGAAATATGTTTAACTATGTTGAAGCACGCTTTTTATTTCGTGAAAATATAAATTTTCTTTTTATTATTATTATTATTATTTTGCGTTGTTCTCTCATTATTCGACAAAATCCATGTCAGTTTTGAAGTACAAATATAAATTGAAAACATAATGATTAAATGAATTTTAATTGAAAACTTTTCTTGTAGTAGTATATAATGTATGTTAAATTATTCTGAAGCCTTATTAAACAGATATGGATTAAATAATTAAGAGAATATTTTTGAGGAAATTTGTATTCTATTGCTATTTATCTGGCATTTTTTCATCGTTCGTTAAAATCTAAATTTTATTTTTGATATTCTAACATGTTAATTTATAGTTAAATAAACATATACGATTGCTAAATAGTTATTCCATAATAAAAAAAAATTAGCATTAATATTCTTAATAAAATTCTAATTTAATATGTGTGCTGAAAAGCTCAGTCTTTTTTTGTGGAATTTCGTAACTAGTTATTAACATTTCCTCCTATGGTCCTTTTTTCCGAAACGAAACGAAACATGAGTCACGAGATATGTAAGCTTCCAAATGCCTCTTCAGACTTAATTATGCAAATAGGCAGTTATAAGCTTGTGAGAAGCTTAAGCTTATAGAAGTTTCTTTCCGTTGATGCATATGAATTTATTTTCGTAGCTGTATTGTCCAATATTCGGAAGTAATATTAGCTCCTCGGATCCAGGAATAACTTTATCAATATAAAATGAGATTAAGGTTTCACTATTGTTTAATATTCACGAATGAACCACATACTTACGAAGGTTTTGAGGAGGAACTTCTAGGAAAGTTTGTTTGTTCTTGCATCTTTCTAGATTTTGACAAGGAAGACACATATGTTATATTAGATTCATGTACATTTAATACTACATTTTAAAATATATCTTCTTCATTTAAAGCATTTTTACTACTTTATCTTTATACATCAAATTCTTTGAACTCTTTTAAAAGTATTTTAATGAACAACTCCGAACTTTTAATTGTTCATCGTAGACATAGAATTTCACACACCTTAATTTGTTGTACTTAAAAAAATGCAATGCATTTGAAATATACGAGTAAATTCAAAATATTTTAAAATAAAAATTGAATGCCACATTTAATAATGAATATAGATATTTACGAAACTTATAAAAAAGTTATTGAAATTTTTAGTGCCATTTTTTTTGTTCGAAGACTAGACTGCCAAAACAGGGCTTAAAGTTTAACATAATACCATCTTCTCTTGCATACGTTGAGCTGATTTCCTAATAGTCTATGCTAGCGTAAACATTACAGGTCCAATATCAGATTGCCCAAAGAAAGGACAAAAAGTGTCGATTCGAGTTTTGTGTTCGGATCATATGAATGTGACTGAAATACATTAGATATTTTTATTATAATACGGGGACGGTATTTCATATCGTAAAATCATGTTTTCATATGTATAATAGAGTAAAATCGACTGTACAAGTCATCCGAAAATGAGGGAGCTGCACTCTATCAAACTGGATCATATTCAGCGACATCCAACAATTGGTTATAGGGAATAGCCAAATCATCTATTTTAAAAATGAGTCTGCCTTTCGTATTCCGTAAAGTCTGTGCACATTGAATGACGACAATGCTTACCGCAGAACACAACAACAACCATTTAGACATCTGTCAACGTTAACTTTCTCATTTCAACGCGGTAGGTGATACACATTTTAGAAATAAAATGATCTGAAAATAACTGTAGGCACATCATCTCTAGCATGTATAAAAAAAATTAAAGAATACAGTGCAATTCCACAATTCTCTTAAGAAAAAAAATTCAAGAATGAGATATGGGTTGGAAAGATAATAGTAACTATGATTTGTCATGATAAAAGGCAAAAAGGTGAAGCATTCTATTGGGAAAAAAATGGCTTTGCATTGCCGAAGAAAGGAGTTTTTTTTTTTTGGTTAAATGTTTACGTTTGGTTGCCTTCGGATCGCAACATTGTAGAAACCATGAACAGGTAGAGCTCTGAAACATCATCCTAACAATACAGATTCCACTCACTCGGAGATTCCTTTGTTCGTACCACTCAAGGAAGCTATCATAGGTTATCATTCTTTTTTCAAATATAAACCTCAAGGATAGTGTGCAAAAAGGCTTCACAACCAGCCAGAAATCTTCTATCTCAAAAACAAATAAAAACCTACCTCTTGCTTTTTAAAGTGCATTGCTAAGGGAGGAGAGAGTATCAATGCTGTACATTTATTTTTCATTGAATAAAACAGAGCGAAATACGTATATAGGTTTTGAATTACTCTCGTATTTACACACAATTACACAAACACACATCTATATACATAATTTAAATTGTTAATGCTTTAAATAATTACAATGCTTTAAATAATTTTGAGTTTAACAAACTAATTCTTATTCCAGTTCATTATTTGGTCTTCTTGATTAGAAGTTTAGAAACGGCTTCATATTCCAAATCAAATTTTAATATTATTATTTTGTAGTACAATTGGCGTACTTTTTCCAGCAGTTATATTTTATTAAGGCACCTGACTAGGTCCAAAGACCAATTTTTTTAAAAAAATGCTTTTCAGAAGATTCTTTTAGTATCAACTGACAGAAATGGACTCAAAAAGCAATAAATTTATATATATATATACATTTACAACCTATAGTTTCTGAAAAAAGGTGTTTTTTCAAGGAAATTTCAATAAAATTTACAATGTTAAGAAAAACAGCATAATTAAATAAATAATAGACATAATGCATTTTTGTTTCATATATATACTTCTTACCACTAGTAAAGTGTAACTAACTGCAGAATAATAATTATTTTGAAAAACAAATAAGGATTCAAAGTTGATGTTAATGATTTTTCATCAAAATTACTATATGCTTTGGAACGAAAAAGACTGTAAAATATGTCTAAAAGTAAATATCTCAAAACCTGTAGTCTATTACACTTTTAAAAACTTACTAATTATGTGTACCAAATGTTATGGAATTTAGTTGTATTGCTTTGGAGATATCACGTTTTTCGTGAATGACATTTGGTGAAAATTTCATTCTTCAAAAAACACATTTAAAAAATATATTCATATGTTACTTTAAGTTAATATTACAGAAACAACTTAAGATTCTCCAGTTTTATATGCTATTCTTTCCTTATCCTCAATAATGATGTTTCTTTTTTTTTTGGGGGGGGGGGCCCTAAGCTTTCTTGTGGAAGTTTTTGTTAATGGCAGTGAGAGCCGTTTTAATTCTTCGAAACACAGCTGACAAGAATTAGAAACTAATTTTTCCAAAAATTGACAATCAGGAAAGTTTTATAACAACAAACAATAGAAACAGACTTATAATATCACAAGCATCAGAATGTATCAAATATATACACATATATTACCTCTAAAATTTGAACAAAAAATGCCTTTTATAAAATTTTAGCAAAATTTTCAATATCAAGAAAAACAGCTAAATTTTTAAAAAAATAATGGGCTTAAAAAAGTATTCTTATATATATATATATATATATATAACAGGTCAATTGAAAAGTCCCGGCCTGACACATAGATGGCCCTACTAGAATTAAATACATATGTTTTTCAGTTAGCCCTAACCCTAAAAAGATGAGTGTATAAATTTGACAGCTGTCGGATTAATAGTTTGTGATTTATAGCATTTTGAGTGAAGCAACTTTTGTTATTGTGAAAAAAATGGATAAAAAGAAATTTCGTGTGTTGATAAAATATTGCTTTTTGAAGGGAAAAAATACAGTTGTAGCAAAAACTTGGCTTGATGCCGAGTTTCCGGACACTGCCCCAGGAAAATCAACCATCAAGGATTGGTATGCTAAGTTTAGACGTGGTGAAATGAGCACCGAAGACGGTGAACGCAGTGGACACCCAAAAGAGGTTGTTACAGACGAAAACATTAAAAAAATCCGCAAAATGATTTTGAATTACCGTAAATTGAAATTGAATGAAATAGCAGACACTCTAAAGATATCAACTGAACGTGTACATCATATCAATCACGAATATCTGGGTATGAGAAAGCTCTGTGCAAAGAGGGTGCCGCGCGAGCTCACTTTTGACCAAAAAGCAACGACGAGTTGATGATTCGGAGCAGTGTTTGAAGATTATCAAGCGTAATAAACCCGAGTTTTTGCGTCGATATGTGACAATGGATGAAACATGGCTCCATCATTTCACTCCGAAGTCCAATCGACAGTCAACCGAGTGGACTGCACACGATGAACCCGCTCCAAAGCGTGGGAAAACGTAACAGTCGGCTAGCAAGGTTATGGCGTCTGTATTTTGGGATGCGCGTGGAATAATTTTCATTCACTACCTTGAAAAAGGAAGGACCATCAACAGCGACTATTACATAGCGTTATTGGACCGTTTGAAGGATGAAATCGCCGAAAAACTGCAGCATTTGAAGAAAAAGAAAGTGCTGTTTCACCAAGACAATGCACCGTGTCACAAGTCAGTAAAAACGATGGCAAAAATCCATGAATTGGGCTTCCAATTGCTTCCTCATCCACCGTATTCTCCAGATCTGGCCCCCAGCGACTATTTCCTGTTCTCAGATTTCAAAAGAATGCTCGTTGGGAAGAAATTTTCGTCGAATGAAGAGGTGATCGCCGAAACTGAGGCCTATTTTGAAGAAATGACAAATCGTACTACAAAAATGGTATCGAAAAGTTGGAGGGTCGCTATAATCAGTGTATCACCCTTGAAGGAAAATCATGTTGAATAAAAAATCATGTTGAATAAAAAAAAACTAATTTTGCCAAAAAAATGTGTTTTACTATGGTAGGCCGGGGACTTTTCAATTGACCTGTTATATATATATACTTTATAATCTCTATGGAGTGTCACAAACTGCATGTAAAGAAATATTTCAAAAAAAATATTACTTAAGCATTTGAAATTGACATTAATGATTTTTGCATAAGCATTTGAAGATGACATTATGATTTGTCGTCAAAATTGATTAATGTTTTAATCCGAAAGTGGTCATAGAACATGATTAAATTTAACTATATCTAAACCTATGGTTTGTAAGACTCTGAGGAGATTTTGAAATCTGTGTACGAAATTTCATTCAAATAGGCTAATTGTTGCGAAGATACTCTATTTTTCGAGCAAAAATTGTGTGAAAATTTTTTTTTAAGAAAAACACACACATTTAAAACATATACTTATATTTAAATTAAAAGTTAAATAACTTAAAATTCCACAATTTTATAGGTTATTCTATGTTTTTCCTCCATTTTTGTGTTTCTTTTTCTTTCCTATGGCACCAAGCTTTGGGGCCGCGGTAGCCTAGTGGTCAAGGTCGTGGATAGCGGCTGGCGGTTTTCGTTCAGTCGTGGGTTCGATCCTTGGCCACCAAAGACCCGCCGTGTAGCCGGGGCTGATGCACGTTAAATCTGTTCGGGGCCCAAAGTCCTCCCGTTGGCGTGGTGTGGATGTTAGGAGAGGGGGGTGCCAGCTCAGGTGTCGTCCTCGTCACTTGACCGTGGTTCAAAATTACGAGGTCCGTCACCAATAGCCCTCGTGTTGCTTCTAGTGCGACGTTAATAAAAACTAAACTAAACTAAACCAAGCTTTCTACTGGAAGTTTTGCTGTTGATAGTGATCAGCATTTTGAATCTTCAATACACTCACTATCAAATGCTGTTTGTCCCTGTACAGTATTACATCCAGAAAAATGTGCATTTCATTTAATATGCATAACAAACAATCAAATCTATTATTAAATTGTACAACACTAATGTAAGCACCCAAACACAATGTATAGTTCCCAACAAATACATTTTTTAGTAATATTTACCACATAACTGTAATGAAAAATTCATTGTAAGGAAATTAAACATCAATTGAAGTTTGTCAATCAATGTTTAAGTTCTAAGTTAAATGATCTGATGAATAATTTTCATCATGTTCAGGTTTACTACTCTGTTGTAACATCAATTCACTTGCAGTCTTCTCTCCTTGACATGCTGAATCAATTAGAATACAAGTATTTTAGTTTCCTTAAAACTTTCTTTTGCTATCTCTATAATATCCATTTTTACTCATATTTTCAAGAAACATTAATTTAAATTTAATTTCAAACAAATAAAGAACTGAAAGTAATACAAAATATAGAAACACATCTAACCATAATCGAAATGACACGAACCAAAAATGTAAACAAACATTAGCGATAGTCGAAAACACTATTACCAATCATCTACAACAGAATAGCTTGAAATCAGAAAAATAAAATCGAAATTTTCATCAAAAAGCGCTTTTTCAACTTAGTCGAATACCTTAAGCTATTTATATGCAACTTTTTAGATTGAAAATTTACAAAAAACAAGAATTTATTTATTTTAATAATTATTCTAAGTAATACTTTTCAACATAGTAGAAATAAATATTTTCGTACCAACTTTGTATTGATATATAACCGTTTCATAGTGTTTTATGTGTAGTTTTTCTAATTTCGAATAGCAGATTATAAACAGTTACAGCAAAAAAAGAAAAAATAAGCAATTACAATTACAAGGGAACAAAACACAAAATAAGATTAAGAAATACTGCAACAAAGTTCATTAATTTTATAAGTACTTTAATTTCATGGAAATATATTTTGATTAATTTTGGTTTAAAGGGGATATTATCTCTTCGTTTTACTTCGAAACCGAGATATAAAAGACAAATTTCATTTAGAAATATAATTAAGGATTCCTTTTGCCCCCCCTCCATATTGGCCAATATATAATACAAGAAATGTATATAACAAAGTTCATTTCATTTTTAAGATCCTTTTGTGTGTAAATTAATATACACTGCACAAAAATAATTTCCCGTGCGAAACACTCATTGTACTCTCTGTAAGAGACTAATTATCTTAATATCTTATATTCTCGAAGTACATTTTAATGCATTGTATACAATAAAATAAAAATAAATTATTTCAGAATTCATTGTTTGTCTATATCGAAATAATAGAAATACTTTGTATCTTTTAATAGCCTTAAGATTCAAAAAATTTCTTTTCTGCCATTTTCATTCATCTTTTAGTGAAAAACAAATTCTACAAGCTGTTTCAGGTACTACTTTTCCCATGTTAAATTCATTATGTTCACAGCTCACAAATCCAATAGAATATTTATAGGTCCTGAAAAATACTTCCACGTTTTATCGGCCGTGGAAGAGCACTAGAAAAATCATTAATCAAGACAAACATATTTACATGTTTGTTTCGTTCTCCCTTTGAGGTTAGAAACACAACTGCTTCATATATTAATTCATATTAAGAAATTGAACATAACATGATTGTAAGACGATCTTCATAGGATGTGCATCATAGATTTCAGTTTAATTTTAAAATATATGTCTGGAATCCATACTTTGATATTTTCTAGCGAAAGGGGGAAAGTATAAGCTATGGATTTTTGTTATATTAGAAGGTTAGCTTTTTATTATTTTATTCATGCTAAAACAAAGAAACAATAATAAATATGAAACGAAACAAAACATTTTACATACATTTGTGGGACTTAATGTAATTCTTCTTTAACTGAAAACACTTTTTTATAATATTGAGAGTAAACTTTTTCCGCTATATTTATTATGCATTAATTATTATCTTTTCGATTGTTTAACTTTTAACATTCAGTATACTTTGAAATTATTTACAACATTATTTAGAAGAAAAATTATCAAGTGTTGCCTTTTGTTAAAGACTTTTTAAACAAAAAGCAAAAGAATATTGCTTAAATAGTCTCTAGGGTCAAATAATGAGATGTGGTAATTCATATCTTAAATTTTCAATCTAATCTTTGAAATATTCAGGATTATTTAATTTAAAGTACAAGCCTTTCTCCACATAGTGGCTACAGAGAAAATATGGAATAATCGAATCTTTCATTTTACCGCTACTTAAAATAAGCCGATTCAAATATGAATATTTTAAATATATATTCATGAATATGTATGGTGTATAAAGGGCTATGAAAAATATATTAAGGAGGATGGAGGGAGAATCATATAAATATTTTTGTCTTGGAATATGTTTCCAGATATGGCACATTAATGTGATGAAAAATGCTGTTTTATTCAATTAATTACAATTTGCTTTTGATAAAAGAACTTATTTTATTTTCAACAATATACAACGCTACAATAATTTACAGACTGCAGTTACCCATTATCTAGGAGGCACCGAACGAAAATGGAATAACTGTTCAAAAAGTGAACAGTGAAAAATCCAAACAATAAAAGATGTGAATTTGATAGATATTCGAGCCCGAAGATTAGTGACTTTAGCAAAAGTGTATCTTAAAGTAATAGCATACGAAGTGTAATACATACAATAGAATTTAAAGCCTTTTAAGAGGATCATGCTATCTCAATAAAGTTGTTCCAAATCCTTCTACAAGCTTCAGAGCTATTGCATGCTACCTGCATCTGAAGAGTACAATCAGTATTACCTGAAACCGATTCCACTACGGCCTAACTTTGTATCATACGTATTATTTACTAACGAAACTAGTACATGTATATTACAGAGGGAATGTCTGATATATGTATTGAAATCAAACTAATGGTCCTTCTTATAAGCATCTACTGTAATATATGACTCATTAAAAGTTTTAATTTACTTCTTTTAGCATGCTTTAAATTTAACTTTTCAAATATAGCTTAGCCCCTAGTATTTCCCGGTGCATAATATATATATATATATATTAATATAAACTTATTTTGCTCTCTTTTTCAACCATAAGGCAGTAGCCTCTGAGTGGTCATGTTCGAAAATTCATGGTCGGTGTTGTTTCTTTCAATCGAGAGATCAATTCCTAATTCTACTAAAGTTCCACCGCATAGAAGTATCACTTGACTGTGGTTTACAATTAAAAGGTCTATCTCTAATAGTACTCGTGTTTCTTTCCCGAACAAACAATCACTGCATTCCACTTTTCAATTCAATTGCATTTTTTTCTCCATATACGGTTGGAAGGACTAAGTAACATTTAACCGTATTTTACGAATCCAATTGTTGAAACGTTCGTAGAATTGGGTATTCCATTTTAGAATCAATATGAAATAAATTGAATAAAGATTAACAATTCGATGTTTAAACTGAGACATGCCTAAAAACATTTTAAGTTAATTTAAAATGTTAGTTTACAAGCATACACGAACACAATTATAAATTTACTATAATACTAATGCAATCATAGAAAACTTTTTAATTAGTACATTATCTTTATTATATTGTATGCACTATATTATGAAACGAAATTTAATGTACAATCTGAACTTCGTATTTTTGCAAAATGCAAATTTTTAAATTCAAATTTTATAGTTAATCAACATCGAAATTTTCTATTTGTTTTACTCTTTTCAAATGCATATTTACAATTTTTCCTTCTACCAGCAAAGTATGATTTAAGATACACTTTTGTTTATTTTAATTCGAGTCTACAATGCTAAAAATCTCTGATTCAACATTAATTAGTTCATCGACGAAATTGAAAAGCATTCGAAAATTATACAAACAAAATAAGAAAAATATTTATGCCTTCAAACGGTAATCGCATTTCTAAATCAGTTAATTTAAGGATTAAATTTACTAATTATTACTCGTATAAATAGTACTGAAATTTAGTGTGGGAGTGAGTGTGTATGTGTCTTCAATTTCTTTTTTAACAAATTATTTCTTCATAGAACATAGAGAACTAAGATTACAAACCCTCTTCTAAAAATAAAATTCGAGTATGATTTTCAAGTTAAATTATTATGAAGTTTTTGTTCCATCTCTTACGTAAAATGAAGTTATAAAATAAAGGCACAATAAATTATTGTCAAATTTTAGAATTTGCGATTTTCTCGATTTCAATGATTAAAGAATGGCTCTTTCGCTACTAAGTTCAAACGCATCTAAGCAAATATAATGATATTTAAAATTTTAAAGATAATCAGCAGATTGAATTCTTAAATTATTTGAATTTTCTTAAATTTATTCAATTGTTTACTCTACGTCACCGAACAAATGAAGTGATATGTTTTTACTCCTAGTGCTGAATTACTACATGCAATTTTTTAAAATATAGATTAATAATTAAACTAAATTATGTAATGTGTTATAGCAGTATGCTGCATAAGTCGAAACATTACAATAACTTTACTCGATGGCTTTGTTTAGTTAAAAGCTATTTCCAGATTTGAATTCAAATTAGGTAATCACAAATATTTCTTTTATTTCGAATCTCCAATTATAAACTTTGAAACCTTACATTAGTAATACATATTTTTGAGACAGATTCAGCGAATTTGAGAGATAAACAATATTTTAATAAGTTTTTAATGTCTGATGTATTCGAGATTCATTCAGTAAAAATTAAAACTTAATTTCGATGATAAAGGGAGTTTAATTAGCCAAGGCCTAGCATAAAACTATAAGAATCTATTGATAAGAAAATGTGTTTCATACACATTTAAACGGATACATAAAAACAGCAGTAATTGCTACATATTATCACTTGCGAACCGGGTGTTGTAAACTGTGAAAGCAGTGCCTTTAATATAAGGTTAAAACGGCGAACAGAAAATATTTTCAAATTGTGACATTGGGTTATGTCATGATTTTCCCTTCAAGAGGAATTTTGCCCTCGTGCACGGTCCTTGCTTGTGTTGTTTTCTCACTTCCTACCTACACTCTAAGAAGATCTTTTTCACGCCTCTTAAGTGGAATTCGTCTGGAACGCTTGCATTCTATGGTTGAAGTGTTCTGGATAGGAGAAAGGAATTCATCTCTGTAGCAATTCTTTGACTTCACTCCGGATAGCGAATGCAATGGGAGACTTCACTCCCACAATCCTTTCCATTTTTGCGCTCTCAGAAGAAGAGAGAAGTTTCTGAAACATAATAAACAGAAAAAAAAGGAAAGTCTTTAAAAATGGAGAAAGAAGTCGATCATCTAAATTTCCAATGCTCCAAGCTTTCATGCGAAATTGGTGTATTGACTGGGTCATAGATGGTTCTTCGTATGTTGGCATTCATTGGACTTGAGCTTTGTCAATAACCATTTGGTTTACAGAGTTTCATTACCTCCCAAATTAAGTTCTCTGTACTGCTGCAATATCCTCACGCTCGTTAAGTCTAGCTGCTTTATTCTTATCATAATAGTTTTTTTTCTTTTCTTTCTCTTCCGGCAATATAAGAAATTTCTGTCGGGCTTCTTTCGTCACCTCCCTTCACGTTTCTGTTCTTTTCTCTCTCTCTAAGCACTTCAAATCTTCCTCTCCTTCCCTTCTCGGCATTTCTTTACGTAATGATTCTTTTCAACATTCATTCTCTAATAATCCTAATTTTTCTTTCGTTATTTTCATTTCCTTTTGCATTCTTAATTATTCTGTTTTCACTACGCGTCACCGATTTTCTTAATTTTTGCTGCTTTCGGTCCATTATTTACTGACTTTCCCGTATGTAATATTTTCGTCTTCATGAATTTTTTCAAACACATCTACATTAAGCACTGAATCTCTATTCAGGCTGTTCTCGAAAGTTCTTCAAATGTGTTTGAATGATGGTTTAGTTTCTTTCAAGGCTTCTCGAGTCTATTTGACTCTACAGTACCTTTATTTTTTTCACAAATTTAATTTTTTAACACTACACTAGAAGTTTTAGCATTATTTATACTTTGATCATTTGAATTATTATTAACACTTAATATAGAATTGCAATCAAGTTCAATTCAATTACAATAACAGGTATTTCTTTTCTTTGGAAATGAAAGGAGCTTGATTGCAACTTTGTATAAAATGTTATCAGTAATTCAAATTAAGTAAAGATATTTTAAATGGGATATAGCATCCATACCAATCACAAATTTACTGCTCAATTTGCTGAAATATATGTTCCTAAGATCCAGTTTGCTCATATAGTCTCGATTATATTAAACTTACGTTGTTTCAGCTATTAATTACTGTTCGCCGGTTTTTATTCCAAATTTCAACTATTGTGAAAGATTTATTAGAATGATTTCTTAGGTTGGTAATAAAGTCCTATTTATTTTTTTTTCTGTGAGGACGGTTCTTCAAAAATATCTTCACGTGTTTTATATCTTCACCATATTAAACCGTTACTCTTATTAGGGCAGTTAGCACTGCAATGTCAGTTTTCGTTGCAAGTAGTTTATCAGAAAATACAATTTCTTTCAAAATTTGATTAGAATATCTTGGACTAAATTTATTTTCATAAATTATATACTTTGCTTTGAAACCTATAACATAAAAAATAATCATATCGCCAAATATTCTATATTTATTTATCTTATTATGTTACTCTTTCATTTTTTCATAAATGTTAAGTTTTTCCCTGTATTCCGGATGTTTTTAGATCCATACAAAATGTTTTTGTTGCCAACAGAGTCAAGAATACCCTGAATTATGTAATCGATGAAGGAAGAATTTTCAACATGCCCATAACTGGCTATTCTTTTTTTTTCACAGTGAAAAAATATTTCTGGACCGATCAATCATGTCCAATTCTTGGCCGATTCCCGGACTATCCTTAATTATACCTGCACAGTCACATTAATCAATTAATAAAACATTATAATTTTCTCTATGAATTAATTCTTGATTCTCACTGAATAAACAATTTTGCTTCCACCTTAGTTTCTTTAGAAATATTAACATTTCTAAATCACTGAGATATAGCGATTCGGATTCTTCCTGGATATCTTTGTTCAACAGAACAATCTTCGTTTCCATTGAAATTTCTCTCAGTGTTTTCTATGTCTTTAATATTTATCCTCAATTTAGTAACACTTGGAAATAATTGCATTTACGCTATTTGTATTAAGTTCTAGATAATTAATTTCATATTTCACATTGTTCTTTCCCCTCTTTAAAAAAATTCTAGCATTTTATGTCGGTAAAATTAAAAATTATTATTTTGATCTTTTCTTCCTTCCCACCTTCAAACTCTAAATTAAAAAATACTTGTGTATATTATTTCGTTATCAGAAAATTCTTCTAAGAGATATAATTGTTTCAATATAAATTTATTATCAGAAAAGGTAGAAAATAAAAACTCTCAAGCTCTCGTAACCTTTGTTTATTACGACTATTTTCTTCGGAATGATAAATTATTCTATTTATTACATTTATAGATACTACAGGCATAATCCTAATCTTTCATACACTTTTTTTTAAATTTCTGGTTGCTTTTTTTTTAAAGAAAAATCATAATTTTAAATTTTACTGACAAATTTTTGAAATCAATTGTTTCAGCTGGATGCTCTGTTTCATATACTGGATTGAAAAAAAAATAACAGTTCCTCAACGAAACTTCGTAACATATATTGAAGAACACAGAGTCACAATTGTAAGGTTTTGTAATCCACATGGAAATACAAACGAAAACGTAACAGTCCTAGTGAAATAATCCAAGTCTTTTTATCATATCCTTTGTATTCTTCTAGCGTCTTCAAGAACAACCGTCTTGAAGTTGCAACGTTGCCTTAAATTCTTACCCAGTAAAACTTTATTTCAAATACCAGCTCGATAGCTCCGTGTGTTTTAACTATACATTCCTGCCCAAGCACCAACATTTGTGGGGACTATCTGATGTAGCAAGAATATCACTCTCAGCACCGTCTCCAACAAATAGCGTTTTTTTTCCTATCTCATTGGATGTCTCTTACGCATGGCTCTTGTGTTTTTTTAATCACTCTTCCCACCCACGAACTACCACAAAGTCTTCTTCGCACTTTCCGTTTGGCTTCGTCTGAAACATCTGCACTGTCCACTCGACGTCCTCCGGATGGGTAAAAAGATGTCAATGATGTAACAATGCTGTCGTTCAACTCTGGATAGGGAATGAGTCATCTCTCTCAAATGCATATAATAGATCAGTCCAAATATTATTGGACTGTTATTATTTTCATGGAGAAATCTAGAAAACTATCTTTCATGATTTATTTTGTTTCTGGAAGACTTTTATTCATCGATGTGAATTAAACCATTTTTAATTTTGTACGCATTGATGCACTCTTAAGCATTTCAAAACACGTAATAAATTTTTTCGCAGTTTATAGCAAAATAATATTTTTTCTAGAAATGAAGATATAGATAGTTGCATAAATCTGACTAAATAAAATGGGTAGAAATTCTTTATTAATTGTTAGGTCAATCTTTAAAGGTTGGTGGCTAAAGGGAAAATAACTATATTACGAAGATGGGGAGTTAAGATACGTTTAAAAAAATTCCATTATACAGTTTTTAACTTAGAGTTTTTGAGTTGCCAAACATGTAAAGAAATATATTCATATTCTTCTACTTTTTGGAATAGATTTCTTCAGAGAATTGAAGTATTTATAACTTTGTTTTCCTTCGTGTTCTGTTTGTAGGCTCCTAATCTATTAAGTAATTACGAGTATGTCCAAAATTATTCGTTTGGTATATTTTCAGTTAATAAAAAAAACTATCTTTAAAACTTACATTTAAGTTAAATATGATGTAAATATTTAAATTTGACAATATAACATGACACATAATATGTAAATGATAGCTATTTTTGATATTTTTCAATTACTTGAGGGAGGTATATTCACTAAAGAGAAGACATTAACAAACTAATGAGATTACTAAATTATGTGATATTCTTATAATATGCAAGTTACTTGAGGCAAAATTGCTCCACAGGAGAGTTTATACAAGGCTTGATTGAAATGCATTGCTACCATCAACCATAAATTTTAATTTGTTACTTGATTTCACTAATTTTTGTTGTACCTGAAAGCTACATTGTCCTCTGTGCAATGTATTACTTACTTTTTGACTAAGTGCATATCATTTTCAGTGCAACTAATTGGGCAAACCTGCATGATAATTAAAGCAGAGTTGTCACCAGATTTATTGGCAATTTTCATTTCTTCATCAAAATGAAACTGATGTTTCTTAAGATGCGAGTTTATCTTTGGGAATAGATGAAAATCAAAAGGAACAAAGTCGGATTAAATGACGCACCAGTTTTCAATCTCATCTTCATGTGGTCAACACTTTCTTCAATTTCCGGTACACCAATGACATCCGAGATCAAACAGGAATTGTGTAACAGGGTAACAAATAAAAACATTACGACCATAGAAACATTATTTTTCAATAAATCCTCATATATTCGACATCATTTAGGTTAAAAAATCTATAAATGTTAAGCATGCGTTTATTTTCAGATGGTCATCTTGAATTCGCAAAATAGACGGATGCCTAGCTTTTCATTCAGTTTGACTTAAGAAATGTTCCAAAAAGTCTAGTACAATTATGTATTTGAAAAACTTTATTTTCTAATACAAATATTGTATTACTTTTTACCATATCTCCAGCATTATATTTATATTTAAAAATGGAAACAAGTATAAAATGTTTGAAAATTTCAATCACTACTACTTCACATGAATATTAAAAATGATGTTATTTATATAATTTTATTCACCAACAATATTCACTGAATTTTCAATTTCCTCATTTTAATTAGACTCAGTGTTTTTATTCTCTAGTTCTTAGAGGAATTGATTTGCTTTAAAATTTATCATCAGAAAACTAGACCAAGCATTTAAAAGTGATTTTATTTTTGAAAATAATTTTCCATTTAAATGTTTAAAATTAATTTTCTATTCTATTGTTATAAAGTAAATTTTGTTTGAGGGTAATTTTAGGTTTTGTTCAAAATAAGTCGTAAGCATATGTTTCATTCCAAACAAAAAATTATAATTGTATTTGGAAAAACGAAGCTTGTCTCTAAAATTCAAATTAAATGGGATTTGAAATAATAAGAAATTAATAATATGAATTTTACGAAAATATCTCTCAAATATGTGAAAATATAAATAGTTAGCACTTAAATAGCTTATGTTTGTGTCGTTCTAAAATATCAAAATATATTAGAAGTCTTATTACATAAATGTTACTTTTCACTGTTTACTAGTCTATACTATAATAGTATCTATTTTGCAAGCAATAATTTATTAAGTAGATTTTAAAAGAATTAATAAGCCAGTAAGACATATTTATAACGTAATATTTTCAATTTTCAGTTCATTCTTACTTTCATCCCTCTCTCTCTCT
>BMAW01095747.1:153764-169894 GCA_019974015.1 Nephila pilipes
CAACAATATTCACTGAATTTTCAATTTCCTCATTTTAATTAGACTCAGTGTTTTTATTCTCTAGTTCTTAGAGGAATTGATTTGCTTTAAAATTTATCATCAGAAAACTAGACCAAGCATTTAAAAGTGATTTTAATTTTGAAAATAATTTTCCATTTAAATGTTTAAAATTAATTTTCTATTCTATTGTTATAAAGTAAATTTTGTTTGAGGGTAATTTTAGGTTTTGTTCAAAATAAGTCGTAAGCATATGTTTCATTCCAAACAAAAAATTATAATTGTATTTGGAAAAACGAAGCTTGTCTCTAAAATTCATATTAAATGGGATTTGAAATAATAAAAAATTAATAATATGAATTTTACGAAAATATCTCTCAAATATGTGAAAATATAAATAGTTAGCACTTAAATAGCTTATGTTTGTGTCGTTCTAAAATATCTAAATATATTAGAAGTCTTATTACATAAATGTTACTTTTCACTGTTTACTAGTCTATACTATAATAGTATCTATTTTGCAAGCAATAATTTATTAAGTAGATTTTAAAAGAATTAATAAGCCAGTAAGACATATTTATAACGTATTATTTTCAATTTTCAGTTCATTCTTACTTTCATCCCTCTCTCTCTCTCTATATATATATATAGATGTATGTATATATATATATATATATATATATATATATATATATATATATATATATATATTTCCTTGTGTGTAATTAATCCACGGTTGATCCCCTCCTTATTAATTGTCTTTCTCTTTTTAACACTCACTGAACAGATGAGAAATCCTACCAACCAACTTTCATAACTGTGTTAACTGTAAATTTCACTCTAACGATAAAATCGTTTCGCAAAATCATGCATTTAACGCTTAGATGCATATCCTCTTTTAATTCTGCATAACAGAATTTCGGGTATTCCTCATTCTTCTGAGGTTTAAAAGCTGACCCCCCTCAGGGCCACTGATTGCTCTTTTTCTCTGTGTCCGTGTTTTTATGCTTCTGCTGTCTTATGGTTGTTTACAGCTCTCATTATGATCCTACTTTCAAAATTGAACACCGAGGCATCGACGAATTGCATTTCAGAAATACGACAGGACCTGAATTTGCATCCTTGCTGCTCGCCGATAACTAACGAAAAGTCTATGTTCCAAGTCATGCCAAATTCTCAAAAAAAAGGAAAAAAAACAAGCAACTTTTAATGTAACATTCCTCAATTAAATTAAGTATATGTGTGGATTAATACCACAAAAAAACTTTCTCAAGAAACTTCTCAACAATGGCGCAAGATATTGCCTGAATACTTTCAAATTTTCACTGGTAATGAAACAAGAAAAACAAACTGAGCTTTCATCCCACCTCAGCCACTTTCAACATGTATTGTAATCCGTTATTTGACACTAAAACCGACTACTCTAAAATAATTCATACATCTACAGAAGTAAAGTTGCAATTGAAGTAAATAATAGTGTTAAATTTAAAAACATTAAAAGGCAATGTTACTAAAATTTTATTAAATATACTTATATATAATGTATGCATACTCAAGTTTTGGTTATTAATGTCTTCTTGATAGCTTACTATTTTTGTCATAGTTAAAAAAAATTGCTCCACCCAAGTATTGTTTTTAAAAACAAGTTAAATTTATGCTTTAGAGTTTATATCTCATGTACTGAATTGGGTTATATTTGTATAAGCAAGGTGCAATTCTATTAAAAGTTTTAATATTGGATACATACTATACCATAATTATTTTTAGAAATTGAATATATTTCTGCTTTAAAAATTAATTTTATGAATGTGAAAATAATTTCTTTTTAAAATTAGAAGTATTACATTTCGTGTAATCTGATGTTGTGAATTATGCTAAATTTTACTTAATTCTAATTTGAAAATTTATTTTGTAGAGCATCAATTTAAAACATTATTTATGATGATAATATTGTATGATGTATTATTGAAATTTCTATGTATTTCTATGTTTTGGCATTTAATTTCGTGAAAGTAAAAAATTAATAAAAATTGTTTTTTACAAAATAATTCAATGATTATAAAGATTTTGGGAACTATTGTATTATGAGATTTCGTGTTGTGTATAATTCCGGAATTTTGAATTAATTCTATTTCAAAAATTACTTTGCGGTTTTTGAAACTTTGTAAATACAGAAAAGTTAATTATAATGTATTCTGATTTGATTTTTAACATCTGAGCTATATTTAGAGAAATTTACAATAGTGTTTTATTTAGACATAGGTTGTAAAAATATAAAAATTGGATATGCACTTTTTTTTAGATATACTTTTGATATTATATAATTTTTGAGACAAATAAAATGTATGTTGTCCATTTAATTAATATAATCAAATTTGAATTGAGAAATATAATATTATGTTTTAAAGAAAATCTAAATATATATCTTAGGGAAATAAAAGTATATTTTTACAAATGTTTGATTGTCATTAGGAATACGGTTTTAAAAGATGTTTTGTTAGGAAATAAATGAATGTCTAATGTGAATGATTTCTTTGGAGAACTATATAAAAAAGTGTTAATAAAAATAATAAATAAAATAATTGTCAGGTTCCAATATTCTCAGACCTCTAAGGGTGAATAATCTACCTTAGAACTGTCACACACACTCATAAAAATATTTATGAATTTAAGGTAAATAAATAATAATACAAAGAAAGCTTATCAAAATTTCTTTGATTTGGAGGACAAATAGGGTTGGTTTTTGTCAAAAACAGGCCATGCTTCTTCTGCTGGGATTGTGATTGTTTATTAACATCGTGCTGACAAGCAACACAGTTTACTGAAGGCAGACCTTGTAATTTTTAATCTCCTTCAATAAACAAGAACGACACCTCTCTTGGCACCTCCCTCTCCAAACTTCTTCACTCCGCCCACGAGGAGACTTAGAACATCAACCAGATTAAACGTTCATCAACCTCACTATATGGTGGGTCTTTATTGACATTAAATCTCGAGCCACTGCATCGACGAAAACAACGCCAGCAGCAAGTCCGTCACAAAGACGACTAGGCTTTAGCGGCCCTGCTGCTATAGAGGGTTAAAAGTTTAGTTGAAAAATTATTGTGAACTAGAAAAAAGGAAGAAATGAATTAAAAGAGTCTTAATAAATTGTTTTGAATTTAATTGATAGTTATCTTCTACAAATGTTATTTACAGTATTGTGCTGTGTTTGCCTCTGAACACCTAGAAGCCATATTTGTAAACAATTAATTTTAAATTGTAATTATGATAAATTTTCTTTAGTTTTTAAATTAAAATTTATTAAAATTTTAAATCTTGATTCAGATCATTCCCCACAAAATTCGATTGAAATCTTGAAGGTCAAGAACATATTATTTTTAGTTACAAAAATATTGTCTTAAACACGAACAGTGTTAAAATTTTAAAACACAATTCCCCACGGCAGCAAGAAGAAAAGATGAATATTGAAGCACACACAACGTTATGTTTTAAAAATGCACCAATATTATTTATGCTTGTTATTTGCTTGCAAACATAACTTGAAATATTAGTGTTAATTCCATGTTACTGAAATTAAGATTTGCTGAAATTTTTGCTGTATTTTTCTTTGTCTCGTTCAATGTAAATTTTCGGTGGATACTTATAGAAATAATTTTCAAACTAAAACCTGCTTCTCGAATTATAAATGAGATATATTTTGAATTCTAGCAAATATTTTTTAACTTTTACAAATTGTATTGCTTCGCCTGACTGTACAACCAGAAAAACATATCCAGGGATCCAGTTTTGCTGATGGGAAAAATTGTGATGAACTCACGTGAGCATCTTTTCTTCGCATTTTCTTTCTTTCTCTTTTGGGACAAATTTTCTTTTGTTAACAACTGAACCAACCATCTTTCATACGAATATTAACAACTTTCACTCTAACTTTAGTTATAAAACTGGTTTCTTGGTTTAACAAAGTGGCTTTGCTCTACTGCATGAGATCTATTATAGTGCCATCTGATGGGAAAATGGAGAATTACTGCTCTTGTCACAAAAAATTTATAAAACGGGGTAAAAAGTGAACTACAAAATTGTAGAATATCATTGATGTAGTACGAAAAGACATCTTGTGGAAATTAATGGTAGAAACCGCATTTGCTTGCTCGCAATTTCCTAAGCTGTGATGTAACGAAATGATCTTATAAAGGAAAAAAAACTAAGTATCTCAATAAAACCTCAATTTGGATGTTCAAACATCTCTCCATCTGGTGAAACGCACATCTACATCCTTGTTTTAATTTTACGTTGCGCATATTTTAGCACAACCATCCGTAATGTGTAGTATCGAAGGTCTTGCATTGTTGGTTGGAGGGGATCGCATATATCTGCTGTTTGAGATAACTCTACATGAAAAATTCCTTTGAAGCCAAGTCAAGGGACGGGGAGGCCACATTTCGAAAACACAATACCCGATAAATTGTTTTCCGAATGTATCCACCAGTTACTGCTTTACTTGTGACGTCTTGTGTGACGGTGCGCAGTCATATTGGAGTCCTACATTCAGGAGCTCCAGCGCCCAGCGATGGATGTTATGCTAATTGTACACCTAATTCCGAGAAAGCCTAACCTCGCTTGTCCATAATGCATCTACCAAGAATTTTGACTGAACCTCTATCTGACAAAGAAGTTTAGTCAAAACTCTTGGTTTGAATTGTGTAAAGTTTCAGGGTATCCCTGATGACTTGTTGGCCGGTATGGATGAACACTTAATTTGTTTAGGATTTCCCAAACGCAACTTTTTGAGAGATCACAGTTTTCCCATTCTCTCTATGCTGCTGTTCATACATGTATGGTCCTGTGATAATACATTTTCCTATTGTACTTGCCCTCCTACCTTAGCTGTTGTGATAGCTGAAAGCTTGATAGAAATCGGCTAATCATGCGGTCTGTCTCCCTTAAGTGTTTCATAAACCTTAGGATAGTTTTCGGTGAAAGATGCAGGCCTTCAGGCAAACGGTGCGATATAACCACACTTATGATCTAACCTTGAGCCCACATTCACTGTAAAGGAGAACCATTTTGCAATAATCACTTTTTTAAAATAGCTCCAAGACCAAGAACTTTAATATACAACCCCTAAAAGATGTCCATTTTACAGTTGTCTCAGGTGAATACGTGTGACGTTTTCATACGTATTTGCAAAATGTGCAAAATTCACACACGAAGCCAAAGTTGCATTGAGCTGATGCACTTAACTACACGATTTTGTAAGATTTGAGTATTGTCGACTATATATGTAAAGAAAATGAGTAAAAAGATCCATCTTGAAGGGTTTAAACCAAAGTCCTTTTGAATGGAAATTATAACTAATACAGTTGTTCCTCGATTCGGAGTTATTTTTTTGTCCTAAAGATAATCTTCACTAATCTCTACCCCAGTTTCGGAAATCACGAAAAAATGCGTGTGCGTTTTAAGTGTTCTAGTTTTACCGTTAATATCTACAAGGTGTCTTTTCGTACTAAATCGATGATAATTTACAATTTTGTTATTCAGTTCCCACCCTTATCTCATACTGTTTGTGAGATAGAAGCACTAACTCCGCAGTTTTCGACCATAGTGTACGGTCAGTGATCTCATGTAGTAGTGCATAGCCACTTTACTATACCTAGACACCCTTTTCATGATTTCAGGTGAGATCGTTCGTAAGTTAAGTGGTAGGGAATGGGCTTGTATGGAGGGAGAGACAGGGACCAGAGTCCGTATATATATATATTTAGGAAGATTAGCTGCCTACATAAGATTTCGAAAAAGAAAACATGGGTCAAAAAATCTCTTATATATGTTAATTATGAATTCATTTACAATTTATAATTAATGAGCATAATTTCCAAAAGCAATATTTAAGACACAAGCGATTAATATTTTATTTATCAAACCACAATGCAATTAATTTGAATTAATATTAAAGATTAATTTATCTTACGTATAAATTTGTTACACTGATTTTTTGATAGTCTATTATACCGTTTCAAACTTTTGTTGTTTCACTCCAAATTTTCTAGGGCCCTTCGATGGTGTGTGGAAGGAGCAGTAAACACATTATCGTCATTTTAATAATATTTTGATGCAATTTGGCTATTTTAAAAGACTAAAAGGATTCAGCTAAATTTGTTTTTATCCTATGCAGAATCTATATTATTAAAAGGAAGACTGAGTGTATATGGATACATAGAGCAATGATAAAATGGCCCAAAGCCATGAATTTTGATATGATGAAACCATGTGTCATAATAGGGAGCACCTTGAAGAGAGATGTTCTGTATTTCCTTTCGATATTTTGATTCAAAATTGAAGTTACAGATAAGCAAGATTTTCTACCCTCTGATTATAAGTCTGGTATATATTTTGTCACAGACGTTATGATCTATCTTTGGGGAAACTATGCATAGTTCTGGCGTATATTAAAAAGTATGACACATGGTCTGTTTTAATTATTGCAACATTGAAGCGGATTTTTTTATAGATGATTGTATTTATCTATTTTATTTGTTTCTTGTGGAAAAATTATAATTCGTCTCCTAATGAATAATTGCAAAAGTGTATTCTTTCAAAATTATAATTTAATTTTTGCATTATGGTTTGAATGTGATGTTCACCTATCGCCGAACATTTCCCTTTATTCTAAAGAAAATTGCGCTAATATAATTGCTGAAAGAAGAGGTATAAGGTTTCATTGAAAATATTGAATATAGTAATACCATTGAATACCTTTAGTAGGATGCATTTGAGCTACTAAATATGTATATATCTTTATTCTGATTGAAAAGAGATTCAATATTGTTTATCAATAAAATCTTCAAATTTCTTATTGATTTATTTTCTTCATAGTTTGATTTCATACTTGTTTGTTAATAGTGGAGCTGGGCAAGCCTTTCATTAGTGGACATATTATGTAAATTAATTATCATTTAAGGACGATTTATGCATGATGTTGCTAAAAGTTATATTAGCAATATAAAAAAACCAATAAATTCTATAAATTGTTGCGTATGTTACCTTGCACTGTATTAAATGTGATTGCTTTCATTAAAAATATTTTATAACTATCACCTGCATTGTTGATTTCTCTCAAATTCACCCGTGAGAAGAATGATAATTTCATTTAGTACAGAATAAAATAAACTTATGCATTAATAGACAAGCAATTATTACAATCGTTTTTGTAATTCATCAAAGGTATCAAAGAAGAAAGTAAGCATTCAGGTGTTAAATTATACAAATATCTTCTGATCTTATATTATGTGAATATAGGTAGAAAAACTGAACAAAAAGGCAATTATGATTATTCAAGGTGACTAAAATAATGAAAAAGGATTTCAAGAATATACTGTGTGATACATTTAAAAAAAAGCGTTAAAACGTCGCTTCAACTGTGGGAAAAGAGTATCTTATAAACTTTTGAAAATAATAGGTTACTGAAAAATTCAAGAAGTTAGATGAATTTACAAATCGGTGCAAGAATAAAAGGAATAAATTAATCATATGCAGACCTCAATTTATTTAGTCCAAAATTTATTACAAGCATATAAAACTTGGTTTTTCAAGTCCCAAAAGAAAAATAATTACATTTGTAGCATGTATAGGCATAATTCTTCATTGAAAAATTACATTTTTACTTCAATAAATTATATTTTTCTGGATTTCGGTTTAAAGTATTATTTATATGAATAATCAAAAGAAGTTCAAAAACGTCTTAGGAAAGCAATGATTTAAGTTCACCTTTAATAAACAAAAAAATAGTGTTCAATGTTCATATTAACAGACATAACTTTTAAATCCCTTATTTTTGTTATCAGAAAAAGCTCCCTAGGACATTTAAGATCTGACAGTAAAACACATGCTCTCCTTTTGTATGTTTCGTATTCTTGAGATCGTGCCAATTAGTTAAATCCACATGGTGCATCAAGATTGAAACATTTCTTATGCAAAAGTATAATACTTTTCTGGTCAACGCTGTCCCGTAATCAACTTTAATACAGTTTCTCTTCGTATCATTTAGTTCACTAATTGATATTGGTTTTTCGTTCATTTTGAAAAATTTCTGAAATCCCAATCATTTAAAATATATGTAATTAGTAGCATTGAAACGCTTCCTTCATTATTATGGGATACTTCAAAAGTATAATTGTTTTGTAGAACGTCAAGATAGATAATGGGCTTTCGATCTCTATGAGACAGATCTGATTTTACATCAGATCTCTTCTATATTTGTTCCACATTTGATTGCATTTTCTACCGCAGTTTTAAACCTTCAAATTTCTTTAGCTATACGGTGAATTAACATTCAACTTCCAAGTAAAAACCATTCACACTTCAGATCTCGTTAGATTTTTTTTCCCTCGAGGTATTTCAACTAATGTCGGGTGGAGAAATTTTTGAAGCTCCTTTATGAACCATCTGCAATTATTCGCTGATAAGTTAAAAGGATCATTCAATTTTCAAACAGACAAATATTTTAGTGAAGGAGACCCTTCACGTAGGCAAATGAAACTTTCGCAAATGTTAGTTGATAAACTTGAGTGTTATTCAGTTTTTCGATATATCTCTAAGCAAACTTTCTGAAGTCTTAGTTACAACGGTGTGTCCACTCGAAGAAACTACTAATTCAAAAACAGCTTTTTGGGATCTGAATTTTACTTTCAGTAAGTGTAAAACATTCAGAAATATTCTTTTGGACGAATAAAGAATTCGGCAGTAATTTCATGAGCAGTCCGTGTTCTTACGAGTGGCTGAAAAGTTTATAAGTTGTCCTAAAAGCGTTGCCAAACAGCCGAGTGCCTATGGTACGATTTTCTGTGATTATTTGGAGAGGTAACGCATGAATCAATAGCCTATATTACTCAGACATGATTGAGAATTAAGTCTGCCCTGTAGAGGATATTTCAGAGAGGGCAGAGGAAAGAAGTGCTTCTCCTGCAAAACAACGCTTAACCTCATATGGCACATCTCAAATTGAAAACTAGTAGCAAAATAGATTAAAAGCTTCTACTTTATTTTCTTTACAACTTAACCTTGCATTTTACCGGTTTAGTCTGATGAAAGGAACTTTGTGTGGCATCAAGTTCAATGACAACGAAGGAGGTAAAGAAAAAAAAGTATAAAACTGGCTTTAAGATTGAAGGAAAGAATTGTTCGCTAAGGGGGATAAGAAGAACCTCAAAAGATAGGACGAATGCAGAGAAATTGGTAAAAATTTACTTGGAAAAGTAAAAAAACTATATTAATTTATTTAGCCATCTCTGTAGTAAAGCCATCTGTCTGTTTAAATTTCTAATGGCCCTCGTAAATACATCTTGATAATCCTAATGATTATGAGAATCTAAAAATGCAAGATGAAATATTTTGACTTCTTTTTCATTAAATTAGATTTTATCTTTTAAGAAAATAATGATTTACGGTTTTAGAATAGACACTTTAAGTTTGTTTCGTATACATTCTAATCCCTAGAATATTTTTTCCAGAAATATCAACTGTCTTAAAAAATATTAAGAGGATCGTAATAAACTCTACTACGTTTAATTTTGTCCCTTTATTACTTTATACTTTAAGTAAATTTTTCCTTGTCATTGTTTCTTAATAGCTAGAAATTTAAATATTCATATTCCTAAATGTATTTTAGTCTCCAGATTGGGTAATTATAGAAATAAGAAGAGATATACCTGTCAAGACTAATGCCTCAGCGGATCTCAAAATAAATTGTAATATTACGATTGCATGCAAATGTCTTAAAGTTTATAAATGCATTCATCCTAAAATCTTTAAAAAAATTGTGCTCTAAAACCTTTTTACGTTTACAACTTAATTCTTTTTAATTAATAATAAGCATTGAAAGCTTAGATATCATTAATTTTTCATTACAGTCACTACAGAGACTTGCGATAAATTACGAGAATTAATTTAATTTTCTTCAAAAATTATGTTTCCCTGGCAGATTAATTAATTTTCTGTATCCTCACTGGAGTTGAAAATGCTTTCCTTTCTTTAAATATTGCATTTTAAAAACTTTTTTATTTCCTCCAGTAAAATTGTTTCCAATAATCTCGATATCGGATATCTTTAAGGTAATTCAAATCCAAATATAATCACCTCACTAGAGAATGGTAGTAATTCCAATTTACCAATTTAAGTTTTCTTGATCTAATGTGTGAGACAAGTTTAAACAAAACTGCATATTACCAAAACTTGTTTCCCAATTTTTATTTTTTCGGATAAAGTCATTTCTTTAAATTAAAATCTAGATTATTATAAAATCATTAATTAACTGTTTTTATTCTTAGAATTTTGATTATGATACGAGTTACGTTTCAGATTATCTTTTTTAAGCAATAATTGTATTTTAAGGTGAAATTCAATTCAAATTTTCTGCAAAAATATAATATTCGGGTTCACACTCTAATTTCGAAATTTAAATTTTTTAATAATCATGTAATTGAACTATATCTCGTAATTTTGCATTCAAGTCTAGTGTAATTGTAAATTATTTAATTTGCTGTTTATAAATTTCGTATTTAAATTGAGCCAAGGGATGTGCAAGTAATGACCCTTTGTCTTGGTGACAGATTTGGAGATCATTTGGATACTTGGCTACTTTGACTACAAATAGAAAGTATTTGAAGGCGCTAGAACTTAGATATCGATAAGGAAGAAAATTACAGTCTTTTCGTGAATTTTTCCATGTGACGTCATGTCTGGCCGGAAAAGTAAGAAATACGATAATAGCTAGAGTCGATGAATCAATCTGTGTGTGGAATCAGTTTGTTTGTGGAGTCTGCTTTGTATGTTATATTGATCAATGAATTGTGGCAGAGCGAATTTGCTGGAGATTCGGCTAGAATCTAGCGAAACTGTCGAAGTCTGTCTTTAGAGTCCTTGTTGTGGAGAACGAATGGTATATCGACTGAAGCTGTCGGCCCTTGGAAGTCAAGAGTACAAGGTGAATTTGTGGAGAAGCATTGCCGTACATTATCGGAGTCTGCCTTGGAAGTGCTGAGTATTACTGTGGAGGTTTTCCGTTGTGAAAACTATTAAACTGGTGAGCTAAGCGTTGCCGATATAACTGTCCTTAAAAGTGTGTTTTGTGTTCCTGTGTCTGTTTCACTAACTAAATTGTGCATGTGTTGTGCATCTATTTGCACTGTTGTTGTCTAAGCAGCACTACCTGTGTGTCATTCTGAAGGTTTGTAAATAAAACGCATTTTTTCATTATCCTCCGAGTTGGACTTAATTTTCATTCCCCACACACGCCTAGAGGAAGAATTTTTTGTAATAATCTATCTATCTATCTATCTATATATATATATATATATATATATATATATATATATATATATATGGCGGCTGCCTACGTCATCTTTTGACATCATTTTTGACTGCGGAGCTGCAAGGAGAATTGAAGAAAAAAAGCAGACGATCTATTCTCCATTCGCTTAAGTTTTAAATTTGTAAATGTTTAGTTTGAGATAAATGAGTCGTTCTTTTGCTTCAAGAAAAAATCGTTTGCTTAAATAATTATAAAGAGATTTGCTCCTGTGCGATTGGCAACAAATAGATTATTGTTATTTATTATGTGTTGTTCTATAAAATTTAGAATGAGTGTACTGTTGTAATGATTGGAGATGTTTCTGTTGACATTAAAATAAGTGTTATTTAAAAGCTCCGACATTTGAAGTTTCTTTTACGTTTTCGGTGTGTCTAATTAATTTAATGGAACTAATTAATTTAATGGAACTAATTCATTTAATGGCTAAAGTGAAATGTTAATGTAACAGCTCTCCGGAACGACAGAAGAATTGCTTACATTCCGCACATCTTCTTAAAGGAAATTATGGGAAATTGACGGTTATCAACATACACCTTTCCCTATATATATATATATATATATACTCTCTCTACTCCACTCTATATATGTATGTATGTATGTATGTATATTGTGTGCATGCAATATATGCTGCTTGCGAGGCATAGAATTCTTATTGCTTTATGTCTGTAGAATTTATTACTTACATATTGGTAATAGCAAGAACAGTTTTTAGAATATTTCGAAAGTTAGTTGTGGAATACTAGTTTCTCTGACAGTAAATTTAACTGTGAACAATTTATGCATTTTCTCAATTGTGTTTCATGTGAAAAAATTTTCTACAAAAATTTCGTTAAGAATATAATAAATATTTTCAAATATTTAACTCTAAAGTTAATTTGAAATTTCCTGAAAAAACTGATAATTTAGTTTTGTGCTTGTTTTGTATACCATGTTTGTTGAATTCCAGCATGTGGTGATATATTCACAAAATTTGTTTCCTATACTGGTATATATTTTGTGTTATTGACATTTTTGGTTCTATTAATTACGTAAATTTTTATTATTATGGAATTCTGTGGGGGGGGATCTCATTTATTTTTATAATGAATTTGATTATGCTTTTGATAGTTTTTCATGTGTATTTTTGGTTTTATAACCGGTTCCTTAATAACAAATTTTGTTGATCAGGATGGTTTAACCAATAATTCTAGAATACCCGAGGCTTACATACTACAGCTTGTTATTCATATTGAATACATAATTTTACTTTTCTTCATATTTTGATTTTTTGATATTTTGTCATTAATTATGTCTTTTTCGTAATTCTGATAGACATAAATTTATTTTTTATTTAATTTCTTTTCTTTTTCGAAGTTTTATATAGTATACAATATTTTTACTTCACAATTAAAAACGAATATTCATTTTTATACATTTTTCTTTGTTTACAATGATTTATCTGGCTTTTAATGGTTTGGTACATATCCTTTTTTCGCTTTGATACAGTAAAAATGATTGTTATTTTAATTTGTAATTACTAAGATTACATCCTAGTTGGCTATTGATTTAAGCATCGGTGTTTAATTACGTATAAATATCAAATTTTATATGCATACAAGTGTGTGTTTGTGCGTGTGTGTGTGGTATAAATTAAGGCTTTACATGTATCCATTGCTTCCTCAAAACTTTTTATTTCATTTACTCTCAAAGAATTTGTAATTTTTAGAACAAACAAGGTTCAAATTTCCCCAATAATGAATAGTATTGTATAAAATTAATATTCATTGCACTTTCCATAAATGAGGATTGCCATTACAATAACAAAAATTTAAATCTCAGTTCTCGGAAAGTATTTTCTTCTCTTCCTATCATCTCTTGGAAGATCCAATATAAGTGTTCCCTTACCTGCCACAATGAGATGCCAAGAATCGTAAAATGCAAACTAAGTTCAGAATTTTCAAACTACCTCTGAATTCATCCAAATATAATTACAGACTTTAAATGTTTGATATCATCCACAATAGCAAGGCTCGAAATAAATCATTACGAAATCATAAAAAGTCATCATGACAAAAAACCCTTTATCAATTTTAGAAATTGATAAGATACTCGGCTGATAACAATGGACATATATGAATATTCATCAATTTTGCAGAACTTTTTAAACTTGATCCTCCTTAGATTTTTTATCAACGTAGGAAATTTCTTCACAGCCCTAGGTCATATATATAAATACATTCATGGACGAAAAAATTAGCTCCCCAAGAAGGCGTCTTCAAAATGAAACGAAATTTTACATACGTAATGACTACTTTATCTGCTGTTTGTAGAAAATGCAACACCATGAAGGAATCATCAGAATCAAATGAAATTCGCAGCAAATGTCAATTATAGGATATTATGCAAATTAATAAAGTTTCAGAGCCATCGCGCGTGCGCGGCGCGCGCAGCGCCCTCTGAATTGATGCTGAAAGCGTATAAATAAAGTGCTGTAGCGGGACGTTGAAAAAAGTCTATGATTATTTGTTAGTGGCAAACGTTTAGTGAGACCTGAGTATGCCTCCACGACGGAAGAATAAGAAATTCAAGCAACTTACGGAGTTTGAACGAGGGAGGATAATCGGCCTTCGAGAAGGAGGATTTTCCTATCGCGCAATAGCAGCTCGTATGCAGCGGAACAGTTCCACAGTGATGCGAGTTTGGAAGCAGTGGACCGACGAGCACCGAACAACTCGAAAAACAGGCACTGGACGACAGAAGGTGACGTCAGAGCGCGATAATCGACACCTGCTCCGCATGGCGGTGAATGATCGCACAGCTTCCTCCAGGCAGCTGGCAGCACGTTGGTCTACTGCTACAGGTGTACAATTGTCGGCTTCGTCAATTCGTCGTCGTCTGCTGCGCCGTGGATTGCGTGCAAGGGTGCCTTTATACAGGATTCCCCTCACGGCGAATCATCGACGGCTGCGTCGGCAGTGGGCTCTTGAGCACAGAGACAGGCGAGCTGATTGGCACCAAGTTGTCTTTTCAGATGAATCACGCTTCAATTTGTGGACCCATGAGGGCCGTGTTCGTGTTAGACGTTATGCCGGTCAACGCTGCCTTCCTGAGTGTATTATTGAACGACATAGTGGTCGAACACCCGGAGTTATGGTCTGGGGTGCGATTTCGTATCATGGACGATCCAATTTGATACGAATTGAGGGTAATCTCAATAGCAACAGGTACGTCCGTGAAGTGCTACAGCCCGAAGTCGTTCCTTTCCTTCAAGGCATCCCTGGAGCTATCTTTCAGCAGGATAATGCACGCCCACATGTTGCGCGGACTGTTCGAGATTTCTGTTCAGCACAACGCATGCAACTTCTTCCTTGGCCTGCTTATTCACCGGATATGTCGCCTATTGAGCACGTGTGGGATATGGTTGGTCGGCGTCTCGCTCGTGATCCGCGTCCTGCAGTTTCCAAAGACGAACTTTGGTTGCGCATACAAGCGATATGGAATTCTCTTCCTCAAGCAGATATTCAACATCTGTTTGACTCCATGCCACGTCGTATAGCAGCACTTATTGCAGCGCATGGTGGCTGCACCAAATACTGATTTCGGACGCTTAATTTGTTTCTTTTGTTTTGAAAATTTCATCATTTATTTGTATCAGTACAAGTCGTTTCTGCATTAAATTTCATTTGATTCTGATGATTCTTTCATGGTGTTGCATTTTCTACAAACAGCAGTATAAGTAAATGATTAGAAAATCTTAGAAAAAGGATCATTTATTTCAGAGAAAAAGGCAAAAAAACGGAGGATTTAATATCATGTTGAACCCCCTGTAGTGCGAATACACGATGCGATACGATCCAGCATTGAGGCATACAAGTTCTGTACAATGTCTTGAGACATTTCGTGTTCCATATTTGCTGTAACCTTGCCTCTAGTTCGTTCAAACTCGTGGGATGCCCAACTTGCCATCTCAAATGATCCTAGATATGCTCGATTGGATACAAATCTGGGGATCGGGCAGGCCAAGGAAGGGTAGTAACAGTACGGAGACAGTCTTGTGACATCCTTGCTGTGTGAGGCCAAGCATTGTCTTGTTGAAAAATGGCTCCTGCAAGCCATTGCATGAGGGGCAACACATGTGGTTACGGGATGTCATGCACATACCGCTGAGCTGTCATGGTGCCACGGATTATAGGGGTGACTCTGTATTGTAGGCAATGGCACCCCATATCATCACACCAGCTGTAAAGCAAAGGTAGGATTGAGGCGTTCATCACGGGGTCTCCACACACGAGCACGATTGTCATCACTGCTGAGATTGAATCTGGATTCGTCGCTAAAGACGACCTGGTTCCATTCCGAGGCAGTCTAGTTTCCTCGTGCGCGGCACCACTCCAAACGGAGGCGTCGATGGGTGGGCGTCAAGGGCAGCACACGTAATGGGCGTCGAGAACCCAAATGTCCTTCATCCAGGCGCCTTCGTATGGTTCGAGAAGACACAGTGGGCCCTAGTGAATGTGCTACCGGTGCTTGGATAGCGGTCGATGAAGCAGTTGGCTGTACGAGTGCATTTCTTACGAAGTGTTGATCTTCTCGACGACTGGTCTGTTGAGGGCATCCTGAGTCTGGTCTTCGTGTAAATGACATCTCTCGGATCCACTGGTCCCAACACCTCCTCATAACACAACAAGAACGGCCTAATTGACGAGCTACTCGCTTAGCTGACCACGCAGCTTCCAACAGGCCTATGATTCTCCCCCTCTCAAACTGTGACAGCTGCTCATATTGT
>BMAW01095747.1:170294-183429 GCA_019974015.1 Nephila pilipes
GGCATGTGGCGCCATCTACAGTCTCGTTTTGAAATTAGTGTGTTACAGACTCCCCCTCTGGTTCCGTTGACGTCTCGGCTCGGAACCAGGAGGTAATTTCTTGAGACGTCCTCTCTTTCTAAGTGGAGCCACTGGTCCAGTGTCTCTTTCTACTCCAGGCTCATGATAGTCCTTTAGGGCAGAAATGTGATAAGTTCCAAGGACTTGGTCTGGGTTGGCCGGGTCGGCAATCTCATAAGTTACTGGAGATCTCAAGGTGAGAATGAGGTAAGGACCTTCCCTCTTTGGCATGAATTTCTTGCTTCTGTTGTTCCGACTTATGGGATGAATGGTCACCCAAACTTTGTCACCAGGTTTGTAGTACTTTCGTCTTCTTCGTCGATCGAAGTTTTCTTTCTGACGATCATGTTTCTTTATTGGATTCATCCTGTAGGGAGACGTTGCTATCGGGGAGTGATAACCCTTGTCGATACGGTGTTCGATAAATGGCGTGGGTCCTCCCCCTGGTTGGAAACATGTCTCATTTTTGTCCAGGAGTTTATTTATTTTTCTTGTCTGTTCTGGGGATAGGTGTTTACCCTCATCTTCTCGAAGTTCGAACGCACTGATGGCTATTTCTTCCAAAGGCTTCTTGAAGAACTCGTACTGTCTTCGAGGATTTTCGAAAAAATACCATTTTCCGCCTTGGACATCAAGGACGATTCCAGCTGCATTGAGAAAATCCCTTCCCAACAGAGTCTTATTTCCTTTTGCTTCAGGCAATACTAGAAATTCTGTTGGGATAACTTTGCCTTCAATGTACAAGTTGACGACAGCACTTAGAGCCGTAATGGTCTGTCGAATTCCATCAGCCATCATTAATGAAATGATCTTCTTCTCAAAGATGATGTCACGCTCTTGCAGGAATTTGAACAGTTTTTCACCTGCAATGGTATGGGAAGCACCGGTATCCGCACATACAGCAATCTTTTCTCCAAAAATTCTGAGAACAATCAAACTTGAGGGATCCGAGTTTGAAATCAAGTTGGATAACGTCATACAGTTCACTGCTGTTATCGTTTCATTAGCTCTCTTGCAGGTAGGACACCTTGACTTGATGACTCCAGGAGTCCCGCATCCATAACACTGGATGGGCTTCCTTCCTTCAGTTCTGGAACTTGGGAATTTAGGTACTGTTCTAGAGGGTCCTGGTGAGTGGTTATCATAGGAGCCTCCAACAGGTGGACTTTTCTTTATTGGAAAGGGTTTCCTGAATTCTTCTTTCTTCTTGAAAGTATGATTTGGATTATTTTTCATTCCAGGCCTTAGGCTATCGTATGCGTCCAATTTCTCAGCTAATTCCAAAGGATCGTTCAAATCCGCCCAAATATCCAGAAAGTGTTCTTTGATATTTGCAGGAGTTTTTCTTTTCATCTGATCAGCGATGATTAGACTTTTAAGTTGATCAAACGAGGTTATCTTCAATTCTTTGATCCAACCTTCAAGATAAGAACTTAATTCGAAATAAAAGTCTCTCCATGTAGAGTCAGGGTTTTTCTTCTGTTGAGAAAAGTACTGCCTAAACCTATCTCCTGTAACTCGAAATCTTTTTAGAAGCATTTCTTTTACCTTTTCGTAGTTTTGAGAATCTTCTTCATCCTCTCTTGCGATGAGCTGAGCTATATCAGGTGGCAATGAGCCAATCAGGTATGCGGTCCAAGTTTTTTTCAGGAATGTTCATGAATTTCACTTGACGTTCGAAAATAGTCAGGTATAGACCCATTTCGTCTTCCTTCGAGTTGAATCTCGGAATAAGTCTACTTAGCTCAAGCTTTGGGTTTTCTAACTGTTGGTTTACAACAGATGTTTGTGATAACTTCTGCATTTCAAGTTGAATTTTCATTTTTTCCAGTTCGAATTCTCTTTCTCGTTGCTGGGCCTCCTCCACAGCTTTCTGTTTTTCCGTTTTCTCACGTTCTTCCACAATGACACTGAACATATCCTTGACGAATGCCTCATCATACCTATCACTTGCGGTTATGAGATCTTTTAGTTCAATAATTTTGAGATTGTCCGACGGAGCCAAACCCAATTCTGTGGCTAACGTCCTTAAATCCTCTTTTCTGGATCTTCCCAAAAATGCCATTTTTAGTCTATTTCAAATTTAATTTTCTAACGTTCAATTAAAGTTAATGAATAAAAGTTCACTAAGTTACAGTGTTAATTCTGTTATCTGAAAACATTATAGTCACACAATACTTATGCACTAAAATTTTTCGTTATATATAAAATAATACTTATGCACTTAGAATTTTCGTTATATATAAAATAATACTTATGTACTTAAAATTTCAGTTATATATAAAAATAACACTTAAGCACTTAAAATTTCAGTATTATATAAAATAATACTTATGCATTTAAAATTTCAGTTATATATAAAAATAACAATATTTATGCACTTTTTCTGAAAACAATAAAATTCCTTTATATCAAATTGTGATAATTAATTTGAAAATCAATCTTAAGAAGATTAAAATGAAACAATTTTTTTTTTAATATCAAATATCTTCTAATTCCTTTCATCAAAATCAAAACCAAAATAAGTTTATATAACATTCATTATTAATCAAAACAGTATCAGCAATTAACATGAAATCGTTTATACACAAATTCAAATATGTTTAAGTAGGAATAGCATTCATTAATCATGTTATTAACCTTGGAGTTACCAATATTGCAAACTTGTTTACACTCAGAAGTAATTAATATTATTTTCCAATATTTTTATTAAAAAAACAGAAATGTAAATACTTTATGAATAACATACAACTTTTCAAATGTTATAGCAATTCCTTTCCAACTCCGTTATATATTTTATAAAAATTTTATTTTTATATTAGTTATAAAAACAGAACCAAAAAAAAAAATCATTATGATAAGAATTGCAATCAACATAATAAGAATCAAAGTGACATGCTTTGAATAAATACCAATAATTTCTTGAAAACAAAACTACATATGTGTTAATGGTATAAAATTTTTAAATTAGGAAGAAAATATGCATTCATTAATAATAAGCTAACTTTCGATTAGCCTTAATCAGAACAAACAATATACTGCAACATACAATAATACGAGTAACATAAATCACAATTTTATGCTGAAAAAGAGAGTATAATTTATGTAGAAAAAAATAACACTTATCTTTAGATAATAAATTTGCTGGAGTAACTTTATTTTTCTTTCTTTTCTTTTTGTCGGGTGACAAAACTTTAACACCGAAGTCAGTGGGAAAAAGGCGAGACAGAGCTGGGATGGGCCGCGCGTTGAGCACCAATTTTGTAACCCTTTTCCAATGTTGTAAATTATTTCAGGATGAAATAATGACCAGCCAGGATGGCTTCAACAAAAGTGCACTTCATATAGCACTTTCAAAATAAGTGTCGGGGCGACACACACAGGAACTTCTACACACGTAGTGAGCCGATCAAAGGGGAAAAAATGTCCGACGAGTCATGCCACACGTTCGGGCGCCAATTTTGTAACCGACGTTCTTATGCCATAACTGCTTTAACGCAAAAGGCTTGAAGAAACATCTCGGGGTAAATCACTATATTTTTAATGACATAAAACATCACAGTTACAAAAACGGAATTACAACAATTTACAATAAAATTTTGAAGGAATTAAGTTTATCACAAGTAAACTTTAACATAGTCCAGGGTTGGACAGCAACAGGAGACCTTACTCCACGAAATCCCAACTCTCTCTGGCGAAAATACTAGATAGCATAGCCACACCCTAACCTTGAGAATTATTCTCGGGCATGTGGCGCCATCTACAGTCTCGTTTTGAAATTAGTGTGTTACAACTGTCTCACTTTTTTACAGACAAAATGGATAAGAATTTATTAGTTCGAAACTCTTGTCTACGAAATTCATGTTTCAATTTCTTTCCTTTAAAAATTACCAAAGAAAGCGGTCAAAATTGCTTTTGAAGCGTATTTGATTTTTAGAAAAAAAAAGTTTTTTTTTCACTGTAAGAAAACTCTTTTTTTTTTTTTGATTTTGCATATTTTTAATTTTTCTAGTCACATTTATGCTGCAAAATAAAATTTATATATGTTTAAGATTTAAGAAACATGTATTGTTTAATACATATGTAAAAATGTTTTACTGAGAAAAAATTAATTTTATCAGTTAAAATATTCTTTATTCTTTCAAACAGAACCATAGATATACGACTAAAAAAAGAATAGAAACCTTTACAAATGAATAAAACTATTATGTCCTTTTTTATTGCAAATATTTTTTTTATTTGCTAAATTTATAGAAAGAGTTATATTTTTTTATACTTTTGTAATAAAATATGCATCGTCTGCCCTTTCCAATTTATGGTAAAATACCCCAATTTTCGTTAAAAATTTCCAGGAGCCAAATATTTAATGTCTTTCCTTTGAAGATGTATTATTTTTTTTATACTTCCCTCATAAGTAGGTCATGTTTTTTTTTATTTTACAAACGAAAAGAAAACGGTTCCAATGGTATCGTAAATTTTATGTATAAAAGGAGTAATTGTTTTTTTTTATTAGTATGAATGAGAGTATTTGATTTTATACTATTTTTCATTACTTTTTTTGGCTGTTTTTATCATTAAAAACTAAAATAATACACGAGAAGGAATTTTTGAAAATAAAAGAATGTATGGAGTTCTAAAAAAATAATTTAAAGTACTAAAAAAAAAGAGAAAAAGCAAATGTTCATTATATATACTAAAACGTCCTTTTTTATTAAAAGGATATTTTTAAAAATTAATACGAACATAACAGAAATTTTATCATATATATATATATATATATATATATATATATAACAAATTTCTTTTTATTTTGTCTCAAAATTGTTTTGTGATTCTTTATTTGGTGACATCTGCATGATTTGCAGTTCATTTTGAACCATTAATTTCATTTATAATAAGATATTATCAATAGTGTCAATATAGATTCATAAGAAGTGGAGAAACCTTTGTTATAAAACCAGCATCAATGTTATCGAGAAGCTAAAGCTTTCACCTGCTTGATATGGTGTTTATATTCAGCAGATTACATCTCTAATTGACCTGTTTTTAATGCGACTGACTATAAATAAATTAAAAAACGTCATATCTTTTTGCATCTGTGGGTGAACTCTCATCTTCCGGGAAATCTCAAGTCAAGTCAAGAAGTAAAATAATGAAAAATGGCTTTCGCTCTGTTTGCATGATTGGTGCAAGAGAAAAGGGCATGGTTCACTGTTGGACTTCCAAGGAGACAAAGACGAACAGACTGCTCTTTGTAGATAGTTTAGTGGCCATATGAAAGTGATGATATTCCTTCATGGCAATAATTTTTACACCATTTGTCTCAAATGAATATCAAATCAGGCCACACTAGATCATATTCTGGCTTGTGTGGAACTAGACAAATCTGATTTGTACGATCACTCTTTAATGGTAATGTATTATTTGAGTACGAGTAACATGATGGACTTGGTCCAACCTCATATGGATCATGATAAATTGAAAATAACAATAATAAGGTACTGGTAGTTTGACTGCAGAATATAATGTTGGAACCCAAGAATAATAGGTAATCAATGCGTCATTTGATATAGAACATTAATTGGTATTAAAAAATACGATATATTTCAATCTTTTTCTTTTGCATCTCATCAAGTCAAAATATCTTACCGATTTTAACTCTTTTCTTAGGCTTACCTTCATCGAGTACTTTCAGGATTTATGAACCTAAGGTTTTTGAATGATCTTTCCTCCTTTACAAAGAGTTTTCTTTCTTAGGTAAACACGAGTGACGATTTCTCGGGATGCCAAGCGAACTTTCTTATTATTTACGCACATTTCTTATCATCCAATACCAACCTTTTTTTAAATTCCTTCATCTCCGTCAGCATCAGTGACATATTTATAATACTTATTTTCCCGATTTACTCAGTTATATTAAATCAACGTCTGTTTGAAACAACTTGGCCAAAAATGGCATTTGCCCCAACAAAACCAACCAACTTGATTCGTTCAGATATTTTATATTAGTTCATAAGCAATTTATTCCATGTCAGAGGCGTAATGTAATTGGATTCCTTTCTTCACGCCACATACGTAATTTAGCTAAATTTTGACTATAAACACTGGTGAACAATCAGAAATCCACAAATTAATGTCAAGAATACTACATGTTTATCGAACAGTAATGACTTTCTAAATACATAATATGATACAAAATAAAAATCCACCAAAATATTCATCGCACTCTACTTAATATTAAGCAACTTAGTATCTATTTTATTTCAGTTAAGTACATCAAAATATAATGAAACATAGAGTATTTGATCAAATGCTGTCAAACTAAATTTGCAATTCTCATTACAGTTAATTAAAATGTTTACCTCTGTTAACATCTCAGGATAAATGGAAGTTTTGATATATATGTGTATGTTAGTGAATTGTTTAATTTATGATTAACCTAGGTTATTTACTTCTAAAATAAAGCCTTTATTAATATGGAATTTGAATTTTTATAGAATTAGATAGAGAAGGGTGTACTGTAGTATGTTTCAAATGTTATTCAAATCCAATAATTAGTTTCACAAATATTCCAAAATATTTCTGCGTGTTCTTGCATTTTGTACAAGGTGACAGCGATGTTCATGTGGCGACTGCTGATCACCACCAGCCTATTCTATGATTTTATAAAAATATAGTTATCATTGGTTATACATGTGTAGTCTTGTGTGAAGTTTGTTTACCTTCTGATCTCAGGAGTCAGTTCTCCATGGTCTCTAATCACATATGGTAAATTACTATAGTCCTCTAGGCACTTTATGCGTATAATAGTTACTTTTATTTTTATTTTGCTTATACGGTATATTAACATTGCTGAGGTATATTTAATATTTTATTGCCTCTTTTTATTTTAATATCTTAACAGAACATTATTGTCTACTTAAATAACTTGTAGTTTGCTCTCATTTCAATATTTAATAATTTATTTTTATTGTAAAAATTGACTGCTTTTACAGTTTTTATTATTAATATTTGTGACTTTGGGTATTCGCGGTTTTCTCTTCACTAACCATTGAGACTTTAATTGAGATTGATTGCATGAAATAAACAATTTCTTCCCAACCAAACTGAAACATAATTATGTTAATTAGAGGTAGATAGAAATAAAGTAAAGTGAAATAGATATGATGATATAAAAGAAAAAGAAAGTTTAACGGACAGAGGACGAGTTTGACTATCACTGAGCGTACGCTTTATAAGCGATAGACGATATCAAGAGTTGTTACGGACGATAGCAGCCGCAAAGGATTCGAGAAATCTATTCAGCCTCAACTGGAGAGATTTTGGTTAGAGAGTATTAACTCGGTGTTAGTTGAATAGGTGAATCAATCTAAGGGGTTATTAAGGAGAGAAAATATCCCTCAGACATTATAGTACAAAGCTAACAAATAAACAATTGTGTGACACTTGACAAGTGGTTAATTGACTTTTAGAGTTAGTTGTATTTGACTGAGTTATGGCACAAGAGTCGGGTAGAAACGTATCGTTGCGCATTTACTCAATGTTTATGTACTTAAAAATGTTTTTTTATGTAAATAATGAGTACATTAGGAACATGAAAAAGTAATTTCCTTTTCTTGATAGTGATTGCTTCTGTGGAGCCTCAGGTTCGGAATTATTCTTACTTTTCGCGAATAAATATTCATTTTGAGTAATTCTACTTTTACGAGAACTTAACAAGAAAAAAGTCAGCACATATTCAAATGAAATTAGAAAAGCCAATTTCAATTTTATTTTCGTTTAATACATCCCTTCAGCGGAAATGAATTAAGTTTCCCATCTTGATATTTTCCTGAAACTCCCTGAGAAGATGATCCAACAATCTCTCTCCATCAATCTATTCACCTTATCTAAGTAGAGATAGTTTTCCTAGATTACAGAGGTGTTGTGTAGCAAACAAACATCGATTAAATAAATACGCTAGAACAACAGTCGGCAGATCCCTGTTCTAGCGCACGTGGCCCTTTGCATACGTGTTTGCGGCTGTTCAGATTTCTACCTCTATGTAGTGTATCTATTAGCGGGAGGGGCAAGCAACTTTCATTAAAATGGACTAGAACACGGTGACTATGGCTTAGAAATAGTTTTGCTTAAAATAAAATTTAGAATAATTATTTATTGCATATAAACTTAAACCTTGTTTTTTCAAAATTCAAGTTATCAAAAAAGAAGAAAATAGGCCGGGCGAAGATATATTTTATATATAGATTATCCAATAAGAATCAAGCTCGTTGACGAATTACACTACGGTAATTAAAATGAATTATTATTCGTTAATGTCAATCAACACCACTCATCCACTACTATTTTATACGATCATAGCCAAGACTTTCCGATATAATTGACCTGCAACCGGATCTAAGGGAGGATTTTGCTTGTTCTCATTAAATTGATTGGATTATACATTCTGATTATGAATGAAAAAACAAGAAAATTGGTAAGTGGAATATTTTGTTTATCATACCTTGTATTTGAAAATAACCTACTTTTATGAGTACAGATTTTCTTAAAATTAATAAAATTAAAAGAAGAGTTATTCACACTTCAGTCATTAAGCTAATTAAAAAGTTCGATAAGAACGAAAGAGATAAAATTAACAAAGATACTGATGGTAACCCAGAAGAAATTACAGATTTTAGTGTGGTTCTTTTCAAGCACGTTGGAAGATTTCGATAATTCTATTGCACCTCTAACTGATATTGATGATTTAAAGACTGAAACAGAAAATTTATATGAATTTAATAAATCTTTTGTGATATATGGGTCATGAATTAATAGATATCTGGATAACTTGAATAAAATTCTAGAAGCGTCTTATTTATTTCAAATTCTAATCGATGTAGTACAGATATTATAACAGGTAGAAAAGTAAACACACTGACACAAATTTATTTAGAATTTCTTTAAATAAATTTAAAAGAGTTATTTGCCAGTTTTGGGGTCTTTCTAGAAATGGTGAGAAACGAAAATCGGTCACAGATTATAAAAACATCCGAAACTTAAATAGATTTACAAGAAAGGATCTATAATGCAACAAATTTTCAAATCTGACCATTCCCTCAGAAGAGTTCGAAAGATAGAAATCTAATTTAATTTCTGGGCACAAGCGGACAGCTATGGAACTACTACCGCAAATAATTATGCATATATGTAATATATAATAATCCACACATTTGATGCTTAGTACAATTTGCCTGAAACATATGCACGATAAAAAAAATTCTAGCATTTGCGGTTCTCACTATCGTTGGCTCTAAATATTCATGCAAACGAACATTCTCTGCCACGAATCGAATCAAACGTAAGCTGAGAAACAATTTGGTAAACGATCATTTACAATCATGCCTGAAATTGAAAACAACTAGCTATTTTTCAGACAAAAGAAATACAAGATCACTTTTCTAAATAAATTTTAAGCAAAACATCTTGCACTTACTACTGTTTTTGTCCTGAAAATTCATACTTATTAATTATGCATACATAGAAATACCCAGAATCTTGAACTGAGGGATTTAAATTAGTAGATCTTAAAAAAAGTGGTTAAATGCAAAAATAACTATTGTTAAATTTATATGAAAATGGGATAGGTTCCCTATTCGGTTAATAAAATTCATAGAATTTATATGCAAGAACAGACAGTATCAATTTTAATCGTTAATTAAAGCATGAAGTCTTAACATAAAATAACTTCGGCATTATTGGTACTGCAATTATTTCACGCAGCTTAAAAGTCTAATTTCTAGCATTATGTAATTTTGATACTGTCTGTTCCTTGATTTAAGCCACCAAAATAAATAAAAAAATATGTTTGATAGGTTTTCATTTTTAAAGGAGTAGAATATGTTACTTTATATAAAACTTCATTTAAATAATATAAAAATATTAACTCATAATGACAGTGTAGACCACATCTGCTACTGAGACCATGGTATCTTCTGGAAGCGCGCTTATACAAATAAAAGACTCTCTAATATCTTTATTATTCTAATTTTCCTTTATAACTTAGCTCTTCCCTCTCAAAAGTATTTCGACCCACACACTAGAGTGAAGTATATGAAAATATACTGCATTAACACAGAAACAGAATTTTTATAAGTGTTTCCAAGAAAGATTGATTTTATCCTGTCATCAATAAAAGTATCTCTTGGAATAAAGTAAACGCATATTTTCTCTTTTTATCATCAGCACTTCGGCTAAAATTCAAATTGTGTTAATTATTTATGCAACAATAATACGGAGAGTACATTCATTTAATCATACTCTATAATGAGAGATTTGTAAGTTATGTTGACTTTTTTTTCCTGCAAATTATTATTTTTATATTGGCAGGAATACAATACAGCTTACAGCAAATTTTTGTTTTCCTATGTACTAACAAGATTTTATTCCCATAGGTAGTTGTGTGAAACCTCGGTTGCACTTCTTTTAATAATCTGAGACATCGCAAGTACTCACGTCCACATAAGCAAAAATCAGTACAAAATCAAATGATGTTTAGCATGTTATGCGGATCAGAAACTAATACAACAACATCGATTTCAGCCATCGTAATGTATCTTAATATTAAGCATAGAATCTTAAATTACTCACACGTCTAAAATCGTTGGTCAAACTTTTTATGCTCTTTTTCTACTACTACTCTAACATTAAACTCTTTACTGTTTAGAAATGCTATCTCATCAGTCTTATTAATTAATTACCGATGTTTCTATTCTAATTTACAAAATTCTGGTTCATTCATAAGATGAGAATCTCAAATCAAATGATGCCATACTAAAACCTGAAAAGGTTAGTTAAAGAGAGACTAGTAACAGCTCGTCCATATCAACACTTTTTAAATTATAAAGCAGCATACATTATTTTGAAGTTTATCTGCTCTTTTAGTAATCCCACACGATTGTCAAATTTTCTGATTTTTTATAAAGTAATGAACCTTTCTATTTGTTTTTCAAGCTAATATGTGTTAACATCATTTTTTTATGTCAAAGAGGAATAAAGAATTTTAGAAATGTCATGCCTAAGTTTTTTTTTTCAATCTCGGTGAAAAATAAAAAAAGAAGTCCGTTAATAAAGGAATATATGTTATATTTCTTTGTATCCTTTTCATTGGCATATCCACTTTATTTCGTTCAAACTATGTAATTATTGTCTTGCATAGGAGCTGCCTGAAGAATGCTTGACATCTAGTGACATTCTTGTCGGAATTTGATGTGTTACCTGAAACTTTAATGTGCTTAAGGACTGAGTTTGAAACATTTGTGACCTAAGAAACTGCAACTCTTGTTCCATCTCAAAAACTATTTCTCTATTCAAAAGCAAAAAAATATATCTGTTTTAGTCATGGAAAATCGTATTTCTAAGATTCTGCTCCCCAGAACTAAAATGCAGTCAAGTTTCAAATTTTGGTTTTAATATGTAGCAAGAAAGCACTTCAATAATTGCGTAATTGTTTGAACTAAAAGGTAATCTACTCTTCGAATAATCCAGGTCTGATTAAAAAGCTGCAATTTGCAAGAACATTTCTTTAATATTTAAAACTGAATTTCATTTCAATTAGAAGTTATTTATAATCTAACGTCTTGAAATCTACGACCACGGTAGACACAGTAGTAAGCTCGTGGCCGGCGGTCTTCGCATCGAATCGTGGGTTCAGGTCCTGAAGCCACTCTAGACCCACGTGTAATGTGGCTAATGCACGTTAAATTTGATAAGGCTCCAAGTCCTCTTAGTTATGTGGTGTGTAAGCTTAGAATAGGATGACAACTGACGTGTCGTCATCTTCATTTGACCGAGGTTCAAAATTACAAGGTCTATTCCGAATAGTCTTCACGTTGTTTTTTAATGCGACGTAAGCAAGCAATCAGTCAATCAAAAATCTTAAAATTTGCATATTTCAAACATTCAGCAACAATAAATCTATTTTTAACACTTCAATATAAATCTTCTTTTCTGAATCATATTTTATTCTTGTCAATCCTAATTCATTAGTTGGAAATAAAATAAAAATCTGTAATTATTTTCTTTACAGTAAACCTGAAAATATTCAAAATATTTCCTTCAGTCATAAACGCTTTGTATTTTTCCTATCCGGATATAATTGAATATTGTCTTCTGGTAGATATTCTTGGAAGCGTACTTTTAAAGGTTTCACGGGAAACATAAGTAGAACAGATATTTAGACCAAATATGTGTGCTGTTACTCATAAACTGATCTATTTATTTTTTCGAACTGCAATAGTACGAATATTTCAATCAGAAGTACAATGCTTGAGTCTGAAATGTAAGCAGTTTATTAAATCCTTAATACAGAATAAATATCTGATACTTATACAGACATTTAGAGTCCATAAAGGCCTTTAAACACGTATATATCTATAGTCTATGGATTTAATGCTCATAAAAACGATTAAAAAGAAAAACAATTAATAGGGGGGCAAAATGAGTTGACTTGACTCAATACCAGAATAAACTGCATTTCAGTCTTATTTCATATGAGTTATAACACATAAACCATCTCCTAGTGTTGTAGTATCCGCTTTTCATCATTAAACTCCACAAATATCTTAGTCTAATTAAATAGTAATAAGCTCCCAAATCCAATTGAAGAGATGTCAGATAAAGAGACTGCACGTGCACGGTTTATTTAACTAACAGTACAGTGTGCATAAAGTCGCTCTTCTCGAATCCCTTTCAACTCATTTTAACCCTAGCTTATAATTAAGCAATAAAGTCTTATTTTACCAACTCACTCTCACTGATTGAGAAACTTCTCGACTATAGATGATTCGACTCCAGTAATTCTGATCAGAAGTCACTTCCAACTACTTTCAATACAAACGATTAATTACGATGATGCATTCCTATCTACAACATGCATAAGCTTGTTGTTATCTCTTATCTCACAACTCTTTCCTTTCAATTCTATTTCGTGTGTATATCACTATCCTTTATTCAATTCGTTACACTTTTTTATCTTTATCTAATTTACCAAATCATGTTTCAAAATCATGTTTTACCAAATCATGTTTCAAAATCA
>BMAW01095747.1:183439-218100 GCA_019974015.1 Nephila pilipes
TACCAAATCATGTTTCAAAATCATGTTTTACCAAATCATGTTTCAAATTGTAATATTATGCGATTCAAATTACAAAAAGCCATTAGAGTTGTGACATTGGGCTATTCGCGGTTTCTCTTCACTAACCTTGGGGGACTTTCAATTGAGATTGATTGCTTTCGCTAAACAACCTTTGCCCAACCAAAAATGAAACGTGATGAAGAACGTAATATGCAAAGCAGTTAGGAATGAAGTGAAGCGGTTAAATTAAGAAGTATATAAACTCCATCTGAAAGAGTAGAGTAGCTGAAGGAGGATCAGAGAGGCGTTGTAGTGAGAGGAGGTGGAATCTAAGTGTTATAGTATAGAAAGGTGGATTTACAGATTAGTATTGAGGTCCGAGTGTAAATCGCTCGGATTGAGAATTGTTCTAGTATTTTCAGCAGTTGGTCCAGATTCGGAGTTGCAGCTGATAAGAGATATTGGTAAGAAGCTGTTAGATTATTATTGGTGGGTTGAATTAAAGCGTTAATAAACTTAACCTGGAGAGCACTATTATTAATGTCATAGTAGATATATATTAATAAATGTTGAAAGCTGTTTTGGTGGTTCTGTAATTATTGGTGTCGTAGTGTTTAATATTAGATATTAGTGATGGCACAAGATAACGCCCGGGTCGACCGGGTGTTACAGAGTTAGTGAAAAGAATCGTACTGAGCTTTCGCATATTCAATGTAAATAAAGCAATATTATGTCATTAATTTCTAGAAGAAAACATTTGTTTAAATACGTAAAAGATTTAGAAGACGCTAATGAAAAATATATTAATATAGAAATGAGGTTTTCAATAATTTAATTTTAAGAAACAGTAAACTTAAGTTAACATTAGAATGAATGCAAATCATCTATGTAAATTTTACTACTTTAATTACTTGGTCATTTTTATTAATCTTTGAAATTTACCTCCTCACATTCCTTTTTGCAGCATTATTTATTGAATTGCTTCAGTAAATCACTTATTCAAAACTTCTAATCATGCCGTTACAATCGATGTATTCATAAAAGAAAAGTTGATTAATGTCACTGTTAGTTTTTAGCATATTTTGATTTTATTTAAAGTTATTTAGATAAAAAGCATATGTTACATTTATACCTGCATTCTAATTCAAACTTAAATACATATATTCTAATTGGAACAATTCGATGTTAGGCTTAAATTACTGAATTATAGTAGTATGAGATACTTCACACTAAATTAATTTTAATACTTATTTTATGAGACTTTTTAATTATTTTAACTTTGACTAAAGAATGTATGTCAGAGATGATAAAACAAAAGATTCAATAACAGCTTTAGTAACTTGTTTTAAGGAATTTACTAATAAATATATACGGGAAAATTTTCATACGGGAAACACTATTAAAGGGATTTTAAAGAAGCCCATTTAGTGGTGCTTATTTCTTAATAATAAGAATAATTTTAACATGATTAAGGTATTGAACTTATCATTGGAAATTTCTTTTAAAACATATTGATTTATTTTTAATGTATATAATAATTTGTCACAAAATGGTATTATTACCTTATAAAGCAATTTAAAAAATTTAATATAAATTTATTTAAAGGTTAGAAATAAATTGCGTTGTGCATATAGTTTTTCCTGTTAGAATGACAATCAATATATTATACCGTTTTGTATTTAATAACATAAGTACAGCTAATCGTTAGAATATTTCAAAAAACTAGAAACATTTACGTATAATTTCTGCTATTTATGATTTGGTATCAAAAAATTCTAGTTTCATAATAAAACATTATAAACTCTAAAGTGTATCTTTTTTTCAGTATATTTAAAAACCTGGAAGTTGAAAATCCTTTCTATTGATCAACAATTAACCTCAATGTAGTAAAATACAACCGGAAGATCGAAACTGTCTGTCATTCTTGTACTAAAGAAATAATAAAAATATCGCATTTTTCTTTACATTTTATTTTATCTTATGTTCAGCCCATTAAATTTATTTGATTTTTTTTTAACCTTTATTGGAATCATATCACACAAAGTGACATAAACTACAAATTCCTCATAAAGAAAATTTTCGAGAGATAAAAGTACTTCAAAGAAAAATATAATAGTGAAGAGAGTTGGAATTACTATAATTTATTAGAAAATATTTTCCATAAATTTAAATTTTATTTTGCAACAGTTTTTGAGGGCTCAGTATACTTTTTGCAAAACACAACGTTACACACATAAATTTATCAAATTGGTCCGATTTTAAATGCTACATCATTTAGTTTAAATTTTTCTATGTAACTTCTCAAAAGCGATAGTTTCAGTTGCTGCCTTGATTACTTTTTGATATAAAACAAAAATTTATTTACTCGTACCAGTTATAATGTATTTTAATAAGTTACTTTAAAAAGCTTTTATAGTGGGTACCCCAAATAATTTGAGATTTTATTTAAATGATGTGTTTTCTAACTTTTTTACAAAGGAAACTAATAATAAAGGGAACTTTTAAAATACGTTGTATGATACTTTATATGCCTGTACAATCGATGGTGGGAAATCCATTTTTAAGACAATTTTTGATTCACATCTGCAGTGATGATTGACAGTTCTTCCTTAATTTTTCTTTACCTATTTTACGTCGTCAAATCGGTGTCCTTTCATGCCCCTCTTATTGCATGAAAATAAGAAAAAATTGCATAGAGATAATCTGGTAATAAATTGCATAGAAATAATCTGGTAATAAATTGCATAGAGATAATCTGGTAATAAATTGCATAGGGTAAGGGCGCAGTACCGTTTTAGCCGACAGTAAGTGACTGGGTTGACTCTTTTTTGCTGCGCAGTCAGAGAGCGAAGCTAAAATTTGGAAGCGCTTTCTCTCATGGCCAAATCTATTAAAATTTTCTAACGATATGCGCAATGTACATTGTCAATCCTTAAGCATTTGTTCTCAAATGTTTCCGACATTTTAGTCTGTTTGAACAGTTGACGGTCGTCCAGAACGAGATCGAGTTTCATCAGTCGATAAGTTCGCCCTTTCTTTAACAAACACTCCCTCGCCCACATTGGTTTTTTCCCGAAAGTCATCATTGCAAGCGATTTTCTATACACATAAGTTTCTGTGGTGTTTTTCTCGAACAGGAATCAACATTTCAAAACCGTGTAATATTCACTTAAATCTGCAGTTTTAAAAAATGAGAAGAAGGCAATACAGTGGTCACAACAGCTTCATTACGGACTCAAAATATTTTCAGGTGACGCCCCAGACATTACTGAACTCGCAAAGAATTGTTGAAACCGCTTCCTAGAGGAAGAAATGCTTACTACATAGCTTCGCTCCGGGAAACGCTATTCTGGGAACTCTCGAGTATGCCATTGCATAGTCATCGAAATGGTCACAACATGACGTAATGGAACATTATCCCATCATTGCCAAACATTACAAAATTTCTTCAACATCTTAGAACTCCAGGAAAAAATTATGCTTAAGAATCATTTTTTTTCACTTATTGAACTGGTTACTTATGTTTCTAATCGAAAATAGATTCTTAAGCTGAAAACACAAAAATCCGTGTTTGCAACATTATCAAAAGTTCCTTATTAGAGCAAAAAAAGAATTAACGGAATCACATTGAAGTAGAAATGAAGAAATTTTAACTTAAATAATAATTGTTGTTATACTTCGTCTTATTATTTGATTTTCCTTTTATTGCGAATTTGAAAATAATAATTTTTGAAGCATCAAAGTAATGTTTTGTTATTTCTTAATTTATCCCAAATAAAATAATGCAATATATCATCTTTAGAAATTTTAAATCATAAATTTCCTTTACTTACATTGAAAACAAAATCTGAAGTCTTAAACATTAAGTTTAGTTATCTATCGACGAATTTTGCTTAAATTTATGCACTATTTCTCTTCTGTTTACATAAGTAAATTTGATTGACTATTTATAGGAAAGAAACTATTTGTTCCTAAAAAATTGATAAATATACTCGAATAAACTTATACTCAACACATAATTTTCTCGGATCTCATAAATTAATAATAACATCTGAAATTAGGAACTTTAATTAGAGAGGAAATTTGAAATGAAGATTGTAATAAAACAAATGGAGGAGGTAGAATACGCTGACAGTACATATTATAGTGAAATGATTTTTTATTAGAAATTACATGTGTTAACTTTACTTTAAGAATAAAACATGAATTATTAATGTCTAATGCGTAATATATTCCATTTTCTTGGGTGAACTTTTAGTTGACTTTAAATCTCTTTTGTAATTATATTTATTGGTATATTTCCAAATAAATAAATATTTCAAAAGTTTTCTAATATTAAAAATATCATGAAGATGAATAAGTCATGTAATAAGATCGGTGGCGGCCACACGTAAGAAACCAATTCAGTTTGTAGTACCCTTCACGTTGTGACCAAGATGGAAATTATTGCGAGAGGCGAACTTTAAGACTCCGCTGAATGGCTGTAGTTATTATTTAACTAGAACCAATCAAAAGAACATAATTTGAAGAAAAGTAGCTGAATTTATTCCCCGCAGAAATTTCATAATAAATAGATATCCGTTAACTTCTTTAATAAATTCCCATTACAGAGCTAAACCAGTCAACAGTCATAGCAAACCATTACTCAGAGCTAAATCAGTCTCTACGCTCGATGCAAACCATCGATAGTTTAAACCCTTTCGGTAAACTAGCAATTGCTGAACAGCAACCGATAACTTCCCAAAAGCGAAAGGAACAAGAATGTCCTACTAACTCTTTGGAATGTTTCTGAATTAAATTTAAAATAATTAATTTTCTATTTATTTTGACACTTATAAAACTAAAATCCTAAATTTATGCCTTCCATCCAAACCGTAATGAACAAACTCAGGATATTTCAACTCGATTATTGTTATAAGTTAAAGATATATTCTCATGAGATTTTAAACTCCTAATCTAAATTTAGAATTTATGTATGTAAGCTTTTCTACCCTAATAACTACATTTATACAAATCTTAACTTATAGGAACATGTAATGAATAAAAAAATGGTAACGATATAAATGCAATAATTAAATGTGTTTATGGTCCTTGAGCTTTGAAGTATTTCATTTAACTTTATTAACATCATTTGTTTTCAACGAATCTAACTTTAAGACTTAGTAGCTTCAACATAGGAACATTCAACCAACCGAAGAGTGCCTCAAGTAGTTTAATTTCATTTTAGATAGCAAAGAGAAAAGTCATTTTTCACCCTCCAAAAGCCGACAGGGAGAAGTTCATTCGTAGTTCTCATCACTTGCACCCATTTCCCAGGGCACTGCTATCTTCACCCTTTTAAAAATTCATTTCTTGCACAACTCTCAAATGAAACTCAATTAAATTTAATGCTTATGATGGTCAGAGGGTACTTCCAAATATCAGGACAGGAGTTCTGTAAGCTGTATTTTTTCAATTTTTTTGATGAAAGGTACAAAGAAAGTTAGAAAAAGCGTGCGTATGAATGGACGTGTGCACGGACATTGTTAAGAATAATTAAAAAAACTATTAAAAGTGCACTAATAATTCTATTGTGCATTACAAATGTTGAGTGTAATAAGCACTAATATTTTATTTGTGTAAATATGATCTACATCACACAATTTATTTAGCAATAAATTACCGTAAATAGCAATATGGTATCTATTCACTTTGTACACTTCTCAAAACAGATCATATATTTTTTGCATTTTATATACTTAATTACTCGCTAGATAATTTCTTAAAAAGTAAAATTATATTGTTTTAGCAAGATAAAACTAATTATCCTTCATACAGTAAAAATATATAAACGAGAAACATTTAACAATTTATATTCGGCTCAGTAAAGCCTTTGAAATCTTAAACAGTGGGAAAATTGAACGTTAATTTTAAGAGAATTGCATGTATTTCATATACTCTTCATTGAATCGCAGAACAATTTATTCATCTAAATTCTCCTTTTAGGGAGATATATATTATTAAAAATAGATACATTAATTCATTTAATATGATCTAGGATAGATAAACATCGAAATAATGGAAAATGGCGAAGGAAAATTATTTTGGTAATATTAAACATCTTATGCTCCCAGAAGATTAGCTCGGGAAAAGACATTTAACGTACAGAAATTTAATTTGTTGTATATTTTTCTATATCACATAATTTTCATATTTTAGTTAATTTAATATTTAAAGTATTTTGAAACATTGGAATGTTTACTTTCTGTAATGAAAATCATTAAGCCATGTAAGACATCAATGTATATAATTATAATATTCTTTTTTTTAATAAAACGAGGAATAAATTTTTATTTTAAAGGCATACATAAGCCATGTATAATTTATATGCAATTTCTGTGATATTCGCATCAGTAAAATGTTATCCATAACTAAATTTATAACCCAAAGGAGTTCTACTGGGTTATTCATCTTTTACCTTTAAGAAGCAAATTTAATATCATCAAATATTTATGTGCTTTAAAGTAACATTTTTTTTTAAAATCTAATTATTTATATTTTCCCCAACGCTACTGTAACATTTCAGCTTAAGGGAATACAGAGTAAGTGTAAATAATACGTAGAAAGAATATTTATATTTCTTCTCCTCTGATTAAAGAAACATATATTAGATTTATTTAAAATTTTCTTCAAACTTTTAAATATTAGAGAGCAGCTGCTCGAGGAGATTAAAGGGTATTTTCTGAAGGTAAAACTAAAATAATTCCATTTAGAATAGTTTTGAAAATGAAAATATAGTGCTTATTTCAATACATAGAAATTACAATAGTGTGCTGGTTTTAATTTAAAATATGAGCTCCGTTGAAAATGGTATGCATAAATTTTAATTTTAAATTATTTATTTGCTAAAATTATTATTATTATTATTTATGATTCATTTCAGTAACTTGTTAATAGTCTAAATGTACCAAATAAAATATACTTTCGCATTATGTCAACAATAACACTAATTACTCTACACGGAAGGGAAATGAAAGTTCTGTATAATAACTAACAATAGAAGATATTCAGTTTAATAGCGGTAAGAAGGTTTATGTTGCTTCATTTACTTAAAATGCGTCCCCTTCACTTTTACATAGAAATCTCTGAATAGTAACATGAAAGTTAATTACACACAGTCTTAAAATTTATAATACATCATCGTTATTAATTTGCTGCAAATTCTTTTGCAATTTTTAACGTACATTATACAAAAGATTCAGACGAAGCATTGCATGACTCTTTAGTGGAAACATAAATTTCACAAAAATGTTGTACTTAGCACATCCGTTAAATGTTACATAATAACTGGAAATATTCTTGATGAAAGTTTATATAGAATGTTCATAAAACAAGAGAAAATATAGCTACATTCATTTTCGAAATACTATTTATGCAAAAATTCTTAAAAACTGCTTTCTGCAATTTTTTGTGTAATGTGATTCATGACGTCATGTAGTCGGTTCTTACAAATTGAGTATACGAAGAATTTACTCTATTGCATATATCCTTACGTTATTTATTAAAAAATGCATATAAAACAATAAAAGGGTACTCCATTATATGTAGACAGAATATATATTTGATTCGATATGTATTACAAATTTTTTCTGTATCGTATGTTCACAACAAAAATTCTGCAAAATACGCTTTTAGAAATATGTAATACATCGTTTCATATCATATTATATACTTTACAACCCACAGTCTTTGAGATATGAGTATATATTTCATACATAATGTCTATAACCATTTATTTAACTATTCTGTTATGAAAAGTTATTGACAAAAATGATACTTAACATCCATATATGAAATTTAATAGAAACCTCATTTCTTTTAAATTATTTTAACAAGTTATATAAATGTTTATTGATTTGCAGAAGCCATGAAGTAGACTAACGACATACTCACTCCCATCATATTATTTCTATAAACAAATAAACTTGCTTCACTATTACTATACAAGGTGTAGCAAAAAGCGGATTAATGCAATAAAAAACTTTTATTATTCTTTTTTTATTATTTTTCACTGCTCCTTATTTTCATGACTTTATCCCTATCAATATTACTCCCTTCCATCTCCCATAGCTTTCTATTTGAATTTTCCAGGGATCAAAGCAGGATTTGAAGTCATTTTCAGGGTCTCCATCGCTTTGTTTTTCTCTTACAAGTGCCTCAAATCTCGTTCCTTTTTGTGCTGCTTTCTTTTAAAGGAATAGAGGGGGGGGGGAGTCACACAAGATGGGATCGAGTAAATAGAGCGGATGTTCTAACACATGTCTAAACGTGACATAGTTACAATGTATTAAGAACTAGATAATTATCCCAATAAATGGATTGTTTGCTTATGTCAACTTAGCTGCAACGCGAGGGCTGCTGAGGGCGCTGGTTGGGAGTTCGTGATCAAGACCACTAGGCTATTTCGGGTGCGTTATCCATAACTTGTTTTCCTACAATTCATAGAAAATTGGCAGAACAGAATCTTTATAGATTCCTACAATTTCACCAAATAAGCGAGTTCTCATGCGAAGATTTCAGATTAAAATACTGGGTTTTTTTTAAGTTTTTAACCATCGTTGACAAAGTAGGACGTCCTGGAAGTGCGACATTTTCGACCTCTTGTTTCGTTTTGAACCACTTGAATCACTCAAAAGAATTAGTGTCTGACAAATATTAATATGGTGCATTTCTTTTAAAAATTTCTGTGGTAGGTTAACATAATTTCAGCAATTTCAGATAGACTCGCTACCTTATTTAAATACTTAAAATTTTTCTGATGGGCGGCAGATGCAATGTCTGATACGGGAGAATACCACGGTCTAACTAAAGGGTCTACCATTGATCATAGAACATGAATTAAAAGGGAAGATGTCACGTGCCTCGATAATGTGCCGATGTATCTTGACACTGTTTGCCTGTAGATTGATCAGACTGGTTATTTTTCAACAACATCTTGTACTAGTATATATATTTGTATGTTTATCATGCATTGTAAAAAGGATTCATATTACCACTAGATCCATTCTTCATCTAATCATTTTTTTCACAGAACAAGATTAATCAAAAGGAGCAAATTCTCAAGGATCTATATAATCGTTTCAGAAACTGTCTAACAAACATGCAAATTGAACAACCGTCAAAGAAGAGGACATTCTTAATAATTTTCGCTATCTATCAACACAGATGGGTAATTTTTGTATCAATTCTTGAGCCAGTAAGGCTTAAAGGAAATTAAATTAGGACCTATAAATTTAACTTAATTGAGATGGTTAATTAACTTTCAAAAAAAAAATTCCGATTTCAAATAATGTTTTTTTCCATACAAATTATTTCTCTTCTTAAAATGAGCTTAAATTTCCAATTATGTACATTTCTACTTGAAATAATTCCACTAAGTATAAAATAAGATTGTGGAATTTTAAAAAGGAGTCCCCTAATGTAATATCAGCATCTAAAGTATTTGGTATTGAAAAATTTCTATTTAGCAATCATTGAATATGTTTACACTGTCTATGCATACCTTTATTTCAATTTTGTCAATATACAATTTTGATAAAAACCTTATATTCGTTATCATCTTCTATGCGTTTCTTTTTCGTCATACCATCTATTTGTACACCTAATTAAATTCTACCAACCAACTTTCATGCACTTCTTCAATATAACTGTAGCTATAGCTCTAGAATCTGTTTTGCAAAATCTAGTTTTCTCGAGCCCCTATTAATTGCAATTTAAGGTGAATTCCAGGTTTTCCATACTTTTTTTTAGTAAAAGGCTGATCGCTGTTTGGTTTGCTTCATTGTCAGCTATACAATACGCTCAGCTCTTACCTTTTTTTCCACTGCTGCTATGTCTAGTTATCCCAAATTGGATAACTAATAAAGGGTAAATTCTTAATTCAGAAGTTACCCTTTTAATACGGAATAAAAGAATTATTTATGGGCTATTGATTTGAACATGCCTAACTATTTTTAGATATCCTACTTTCTCTCATAAACATTTAAAAAAAGGGAAAAAATTAAAAAATTATTACAAATTTAAATTGTTTAACAGAACAGCGAAAAAATTCAAAATATTGTCTCTCATTCGACCGAGGCTCAAAATTGCGAAGTCCGTCGCCAATGGCTCTTGAGTTCCTTTTCAATGCGACGTTATTAATATAAATCAATTAATAATAATAATTAGAAATAAAAACTGAAGAACATGAAATTGAAAATATATTTTTGTCAAACTGTGTACAAAAAATTACAATCCCAATCATTGACACTAATGATTGTATTCAAAAGAAATTTGGAACAGGTGTTTCTTACCATTATTTGTTTAACAGTGTCAGAAAATCATATTAAGTATAAGGAAAATAAAAATTACCTTTTTAGAATTTCTTAGCTGTGTTACTAATGCTTGTTAATTCATTTATTTATGTTATAATACAATTCCATTTGAATTTATTAATTGTGATATCAAGTTCATGGCTAACTGCGTCAATATATTGCAATTTTGGGAACAAACTTATTAAGATAACCTTTTTGTTTTTGACGACTATACATTCAAGCCGCTCAGAAATAAAAATCTCAAAAATAATGTGTTGAATTTCCTTATTGTTATATTCCTAATAATGTCTTGCGAAAATTCTGTTGTTGGATGACTTCATATAATTTATGATTATGGATAGAAAAATAAAATCAATAAAGCACTTTAATAAGAATATTTGTCTCAAACCCATTTTATGTATTTTAAGAAATTTAAGACAATAAAAAAGTTTGCATCAAATAACGTGAATTTACACTTGTAATAATGAAAGTCTAACATAACAATCGATTATTTTAGATACGTATTATTTTCATGAGTAGGTATTCGAGAGTGGAAATAAATAATAATGATTTTGACTGAAAAACGCAGACTATTATTTTTCAGCAGAATTACCCAATATTGTTTATAAGTAAAACTATTTTTAAGCATTATTTTTTTTTTAAATATTTATTATGTTTAAAAATATTATTTATTTATATTGATTGAAAATAATTGAATTGTTAACGACTATTCAGAATTATTAAGAGCTAAATCATGCTAAACCATTAATTGCTAAATTCAAAATATTAAGATTCTAGTAACAAATATTGATTAGAAATTAAGATTTTTGTCCGTCTTTTGTAGTTCAATTCAAATATTTATTAATGTTTTTTTAAAAAAATTCAATAAGTGAAAATAATTTTAAAATTCTTGTTCGGGAAAAAATATCCCGATTTCTTAATGTATCACATAACTTATTAGTAATACATCGCATTACTGATATTTGCTTTGAAAAATAACTGTGTGGCGGCTGCCTACGTCATCTTTTGACATCATTTTTGACTGCGGAGCTTCAAGGAGAATTGAAGGGCAAAAGCAGACGATCTTTTCTCCATTCGCTTATGTTTTAAATTTGTAAATGTTTAGTTTGAGTAAAATGAGTCGTTCTTTGCCTCTCAAAAAGGACAAGAGTAATATCAAGAAAAAATCGTTTGCTTAAATAATTACAAATAGATTTGCTCCTGTGCGATTGGCAACAAATACATTATTTTTATGATGTGTTGTTCTATAATATTAAGAATTAGTTTACTGTTGTAATGATTGGAGTTGTTTCTGTTTACATTAAAATAGGTATTATTTAAAAGCTCCAACATTTTGAAGTTTCTTTTACGTTTTCGGTGTGTCTAATTAATTTAATGGAACTAATTAATTTAATGGCTAAAGTGAAATGTTAATGTAACCGCTCTCCGGAACGACAGAAGAATTGCTTACATTCCGCACACCTTCTTAAAGGAAATTATGGGAAATTGACGGTTATCAACATACGCCTTCCCCATAACTGCACAACATTTCTCATATTATTACAGTAGAACTGGTTTTCAAAGTATAATAGATTTACAGTAATAAAGTATATAAATTTATTTTTTGTAATAAATTCCATTCTTATATAATATCATACTTCTTAAGAAAAATTCAATTTCAACTGATTTTTTTCTTTCACCTTAAAATATTACATATAATTAAATCTTAAAATAAGTTTGAATATATTTTATTTGATATATATATGTGGGATGGCCTATAATAATTAATAAAAATCAAACTTTGAATTAGCACACAGACATTTAATACTGACGTTTCACATTAACATAAAGTTTCACATAGTTGACGAGACATTTCACAATAGCATTTAAAAACATTAAAACAATACTCTTCAGCGTCTTAAATAATAAATCGTCTAGAGTCATCAACAAGGGCGTCTTCCTCGTTCCGATGACTACCGTCGACTCTCCTTCAAGAGTGGACTCCCTTCAGTAGCAGAGGCCGCGCCCTCTATGATCGGGTGTTTCTACTACAAACCCACACTCGGCCCTCCTGGAAGAAGATGACCTCAGCTTCTTGATTCTAACAAAAGATCGTCTCAACCTAAAAAATAAAGCTGAAAAGAGAATATTCAAAAGCAGTAACAAGTTAATAATTTGAACAGCATTTATCTCAACATCATCGTCTTTGGAAACAACGTCTTAGAACATCATCGTCAATGAAGTATCATCGTCTTGCTTTGTCACTTCGTCTAGCTTTCACTTTTCTTTTCTCTCTCTCTCTTTTTTTTCTTTCAACGTCTTCAAAAAACATAGATAAATCCAGTCGTGTTTGGGGGAAAATAGTCATAATCGAGAAAAAGTCATAATTGGTAGATTCACAGTCAAGTAAATGAAGTATAATTAAATATTTTAAGTTACACAAAATCTTCTTAAAAATTCTGCACTAGTTGTAATTCGATGATGAATAATATTTTTTGTAGAACTTTCTAATGGTCTTAGGTGATCTGTACGATACTTATGTAAAGGTATATGATCTTTATGAATTGGATGAAGCTTCCTTTTTTCTTTCCTTCCTTCTTTCTTCTTTCCTTTTTTAAGGTTTACTTGAACGCATTGCACACAATTAGCTATTGGTCTTTCTATCTTTTGTTTTTTAGAATATTTTCTTAGAGTGTTACGCTGTTTTTCAAAATTAGCTTGAAATTCGGCATCAATAATTTCTTTTGATTTTTCAGTCTGCTTGATATTCATTGAAGAACAAGGTTCTATAATTCCCTGTTTTAACCCTTTAGTTATTTGAGCATCAACAATCTTATTTTCACAAAAAGTTAAATGTCGCGGTCGTTGATATATTGGTTCATTATTTTTAGTTAAAATATTTAATTCTATGTTAGTTGATTTAATCTTCTTCAGTTGGTAATTTAATATAGATTGACGCATTTCATCTTTAGTGGATTTTGAAATATTATAGCCAATATTTTCTTCAATTTTATCACAATTAACATTAACTGGCAAAACCGTGAATATGTCGTTTTCTTCACACGGAGACTTATTTTTTATTGAAAATCCATTTTCATTTATTAGAACTTCACCTTGCAAAATTACATCAAGTCCTATAATAGCATTATGCGGTATATCACCATTCTCCACGACACATATATCAGTAAAACACTTAAAGTTATCTATTCCTATCTCTCCCTTAAATATACCTATGGGCTTTATTTTACAATCTCCTAATCCCGATAAAATTGAATAACACTGATTCAGTTCACAAATATTTAACTTTTCAAATATATTCTTAGAAATTAACGTAGCTTGACTTCCGGTATCTATCACTGAATTAATATTTAAATTACCGAAACGTACCATTTTAAACAGATATGTTTGTTTTGCAATATTGAGAGATTCTACGTTATCGTTGGGTTTGGTTTCCAAATTTATTTCCGAACATTCAGACGCCTTATGCCCAAAGTTTTGACATCTGAAACATTGTAAACCTTTATTCTTATGTGAACAAAATTTCGATAAATGTCCTTTACCACCACAATTAAAACAAAATTTAGTATTCTGATCATAATTAATTGATCGTTTATGATTCACAAAATTATCTGGGTTTTGTTTTACTTTGCTAAAATTATATTTACTTTTTTCTCTCATAAAATCATTTTTTATAACCTCGTAAATCTTCAGTTTTTCGCGAAATTCACGCAAATCTTTGCAACCATACAAAACTAGTTTATTTTCATTTCTATCGTTAATTCCTCGTATAATATATTGCATTAAAGCGGTATCTTCAATTCTCCCTCGATTACCCAACTCTTTCATTATAAAATAATATTCTTGTATAGATTCAGATTCTTTCATTTTACGCCTACTCAATATTTCATGCAATTGGGCTGAATTAGTAGTGACCTCGAATTCATCTATCAACACACGTTTTAATTCCTGGTATGACGTAATATTTAATTCGCTTCTAACAAATAATAAGGCATTACCACCAAGCGATCGTTTAGCGAAAATAAACTTTTGTAGGTCAGATAAATTAAAAATATTCGCAGCGCCCTCAAACTGCTCTAACCAAACTGAAATGTTTTCATGCAATTCACCATTAAAAGAGGAAGTAACACTTTCAATGTCTGAAAAACTTACAGAGATGTTTTGATTTCGAGTGGTGCCGTAATCATAACACCGCTCTTCAGAATGAATTGCTGACTCATTAATGTTCTGGCTCTGCACTGATGGATTTTTTGTTTCTACTCCCGTTTCGCTTTCTGATTGATTCGAATTTTGAATATATTGATAAAGCGAGTTAACATCATTTAATAGAACTAATATTTTCTTGATAATTTCGGTTTTTGTTCCATGGAATGCAATATTCAGAATATCACAAATGGTAATCAATTCATGTAATGAAAAAGTATCATTAATAGTTTTTAATTTAGACTTAAAATTAGAGTCATTTACTGTGAATTCGAAACCAGTAAAATTTCTTATGCTTTCCGTATTTTTAGCATCGTCATCTGTATCAAAAATAAACTTATGCAAAGTCTTAATTTTTTCTTTCTTGAGATTCTTCAGTGCATTGCTTACTAGATTAATATCATCAATCTTCATATTTAAATTAGCAAATAAGAATAAATCTGACTCACCTCAAAGTCTTGAATTTATCCTTGGTCAGCACACAGTTATCCACACTTTTTTTTATTTCAGTTCAATGTTCACAATTTAATCATGAGTCCTACACTCTCACGATTTTTATATCCTAATCGAGTCCTAATGTGCTTACATTCAATAATGCGTCTCAATCTCTATTTCTATTCCTTATCAGTTTACATCTAATTATGCTCCTCAATACCTATTTCTATTCCTTATCCCACTTCTGATTTTTGTGGTATGGCCTATATTAATTAATAAAAATCAAACTTTGAATTAGCACACAGACATTTAATATTGACGTTTCACATTAACATAAAGTTTCACATAGTTGACGAGACATTTCACAATAACATTTAAAAACATTAAAACAATACCCTTCAGCGTCTTAAATAATAAATCGTCTAGAGTCATCAACAAGGGAATCTTCCTCGTTCCGATGACTACCGTCGACTCTACTTCAAGAGTGGACTCCCTTCAGTAGCAGAGGCCGCGCCCTCTATGATCGGGTGCTTCTACTACAAACCCACATATATTATAGTCATACTACAAAATTTTATTTAAAACTATCATAACAATGTTTAAATTTATTCCATTGGAAAAAAATGTACATGAATTGCAATTTTTCATTTTATGTTAAAATTAATACAGACATATAGCTTAAAGTATATATAATATTTTTCGCTTGAGAAATATTTGTATTCTCTTATTATAGAATTTTATTCAGATTAGCGTATCTATCGTATGTATGAAAGATTGTATTTTCAAATGTATATTGATAAGTACATACATCATTAAAGGTAATAAATCACTTTGATACAAGAAGAAAAATAAAAAGAAACTTTGTATTTTGAACAGCTTCGATAGAATATATTTTTTGAAAGCATTTTCTGATTCTCCAGTTAAAAGTACATACAAAAAAAATTTATTTAATGTATAAAGTAATAAAAATCTTTCATAGTACTTTAAAAATTATCATCAAGATACGATAATTATATCACTCACTTTTTCATTATTTTTTAATTTAAACTTCAAACAAGTTTTCGTTTCTCTTATAATAAGATGATCGTCATAAATATAATGCATAATACTTCTTTTTTTAAAAAAAAATCTGTTCTTAAATTCAAAAGCCACTCTATTTCTTTTTCATTGACAACATGGTTTACTTCTTCTCTCGAGATTTTAAATATTTTAAAAGGAATTTTTCATTAAATTAAGCTAAATTTTCGTACCTAATGGAGTACATTAAAAATATGCAGAAAATGCTATTGAACCAAATTCTATAAAAAAGATTAGTATTTTATAGCGATGGGATAAGTTACAAAGATGTGTAAAACTTAGAAACAATATAAATTGTAAGCAGCTAGCCATACAATTTCAGAAAAGGTGTTATTGAGATCAGTACAAGGAGCTCATAATTCAGTAGAAAGGTGATGCTTCTGCAAATGTCAGGAACAAAACGTCATAGGCGACGTCAATCTACGCAAAACGCGCGCAGTCGGCGAGCACAGCTCACGACTACAATAAAAGAAAGAACGGAGGCGCTATTATAGACATTCGCTGTAAGTGCAAGTGAGTTCTCACCTGAAATATGGCTAAGAGAAATCACCTGGATGACTTCATACTTGGACGAATGATCAAAAAGCCAGAAGAGGGGAGGAGGGGTGTTATTTGACCAGTGTAGCTGAAGAGTTCAAAACCAACCAAAGTGTCGATTCGCGAGCTTGAAAGCCTTCCAAACCATAGGTACAGCTATTAGAAAGGTTGGTAGTGGCTGCCCTATGAAAACAACTGCAATGAATGACCGATATATCGTCCTTCAGACGAAAAAAATCTGATACCATTCAACAAGCTCCATTGTTGTGCAACTGGGCGACAAGTGTTGCAATTGACAGTAACCAGGTGCCTTCACAAAAGTGGCCTATTTGCCCGCCGTCCTGGACGATGCATCTCTTTGAAAGTTGGCCATTGTCCGTTTAGAGTGGTGTAAGAAGCACAAAAACTGGATATCTCATCAATGGAAGCGTGTCCTCTTTACTGATGAGAGTCGTTTTAGTGCCACAAGCAATTCTCAACCCCATTTGATTTAGAGAGAGGTCGGTGAACAGTTTCATCCCGGTAACAGCACGGAAAGGGACCGTTACGGTGGTCCTGGAGTTGTCATCTGGGGAGGCATTATGCTGAATGGACGGACTGAGCTTCACATTTTCGACAGAGGTTCTATAACCGGATATCGTTATTGTAAAGAGATTATCCTTCCCCATGTGCATCTGCTCCGAGGTGCTATTGATACAGACTTCATTAAAATGGATGACAATGCACGGCCACACCAGACTGCTGATGTTCCGTAGTTGTTAGAAAGTGAAGATATCTCTCGAATAGATAGGCCAGCATTCTCCCTTGATTTAACTAGCATACAGCATGCGTGGGATGTTTTGGGGAGCCGCCTTGCGGCACGATTACATCCTCCGGGGAACAACTAACAACTGAAACAGATACTGATTGAGGATTGGGAACTCTTACCTCATGAACTGTTGAACAATCTGGTGCTAAGTATGGAGAGACGGTGCGAAGCAATCATTACAGTAAAGGGAAGGCATATCCAATATTAGGGAACATCTGCTTGTTGTTCTTCCTCTCGGACAGACAATCATGTGTAATTATACTATGAGTTCAATAAAGACTTTTTTATTTGATTCCATACTATGTGTATTGTATGGATTTTTGCGTAACAATTCTTTCGTCACAGTTTAAGCATAAAATACTGTCTCTCATTTTTGAATTCCATGTCTCTCAGATGATTTTTCGAGGAGTTTTGGAAAAAAAAAACAACTGGTTGCTTAAGTTTTGCTCATCTGGGTATGTGCTTACTAAGATATCCTTTAGCCTTACTTTAAACTTTTGAAAGTTACAATCGAGAAAGTATTTTAGTTAACCTAAACTTCATATTCATGTTAAGTTAAATTAATGACAAAATAAAAAAAAATACTCTTATGATCAAGTATTATATAAAGATACAGAGTTTTCTTAATTTTTCTTCTTGTTATCGCATTACATAAGGCAAAATTTATAAATAGAATAACTAATCAATATTTTAAAAAATCCACATTTATTTTAAAAATTATTAGGAAAGTCTCAAAATTATTACAAATTATTTCAGTTTTCCTTTTATTTATTTTTTCTTTTACATTGCATACTTTACCTATTTAATTTTCTTTCTTTCTATCTATCGCTTTCTTTCTCTGTATCTTTCTAACAATCTTTTTTTTTTCGAATATTCTATTCTTTCTCGTCCAGCTCCAATTCAATCCATAATGAATTCTTTATATATTGGGTTATTTTGCATCAGGAAGCACATAGTTACTAGATTCTTAATATCAGTAGTGGCCTCGGTAGCTTAGTGGTCATGAATAACGGTTTTCGTTGAGGCATGACCTCATGCCTTGATGCCACTAAAGACCCGCCGTGTAGCCACGGCTGATGCACGTTAAATCTTTTGAGGCTCAAATTCCTACCGTCGTTATAGTGTGGAAGTTAGGTGTCAGCTCAGATGTCGTGCTTGTCCCTTGACAAGGTTCGAAATTACGAGGTCCGTCGCCAATAGCCATCATGTTGCTTCTAAAGTAACGTTAATAAAAATCGATTAATAATAATTCGAATTAAGAACTGAAAAACATGAAATTGAATATATAATTTTGTCTAATTTATTATAAAAATTATAATGCAAAATTAACAATATCAAAATAAGCTGAAGCGATAAGTAACTTGAATACGTAATCTGTCTGTCAAATGTTTTACCGAAATATCTTCAATATTTCAAAAAATGCCATTGATTTCTTTCTTATTGCTATCTTTAATATCTTTGTTATACATTTATTGTATATGAGTATCAATTTCATCAAAAAATACTGAAAATATTTTTTTGATATTGATGTAAATACGTCTGATGAAATAGTTTTAAATTTTTATTATTTTTATTAATTATTTATTTATTCAATATGTTTGAGATATGTCAATTTCCTTACTCGATAATTCAATCTATTCGATAAATATTCAATAACATCTATGCGCGGTGTTTCATGAGATATATTTGTGATGTTGGGCTACTCGCGGTTTTCTCTTCACTAACATTGAGGACCTTAATTCAGATTGAATGCTGTAAGTAACAATTTCGTACCAGCCAAAATGAAACATGATTAAGTAAATTAGAGGCAGGTATAAATAAAGTGAAATGATTTAGATAGAAAAGTATAGAAGCAGAAGGAAGTCTAGTGGATAGAGGTTGAGTGTCACTGGCGTTGAGTATATGCCTTACAGGTGGTAGACGAGATCAAGAGTTGCTACGGGTGATAGTGATCGTAGTGAAGTGAAGAAACCAAGTCAACTTCAACTGTAAAAGTTTCAGTAAGACACTCTTAATTTGGTATTAGTGAGACGGGCGAATACATTGGAGGGTATTACTCTCTAGGGTGTTACCTTGGAGAGCAGGAATTCATTTATCATTATAGAGCAAGTCTATTGAATAAATATTGAGCGTGAGATTTGCAAACGTCTTCTTGTATAAGTTACTGACTTTTTAGTGTTAGTATATTTGATTGAGTTATGGCACAAGAGGCAAATAGGAATATTATTCCGAAACATATTGAATTGGTACACAGTATTACTTACGAACTAAATATTAACTTTAGATATTATTATTTATTATTTCTGAAATGAATATTTTGGATTATTATTCTCTTGAGAAAAAGAATTTATTTTTATATAAATTATTTTTCTCAGTATGTGAAATAGTTTCTAACCCTTTTATGTTTCCTTTTATAAGGAATTTCTTGCTTAACATCAATATGCACTTAGTGATCAATCATAAGTACAATTCATTAACGCGTTGTGCATGCTTACAGTTTAATACTGAAATGCTTCTCCTCTTCACTTTATAATCGCCTTTTTTGGCAAAAACTCTATTCTTTCGACATCTCTCCATTTTCTGATAAAATACTTTAAATTTGTATTTGACTGAATACAGTATAATTTGCAATACCCCATTATTACAACCTTCCCCTTCCATTCCCTAGATGCAAGTGTCATTAATCAATACAGCTAAATTAATAACGAATGAAATAATAATTATAACCAAGTTATTTTGTTATCTAAGATTAGTCAACATTTAATCTGGGACTTTAAATGTGCAAATAAATCCTTAGAAACGTCTTATTTAACATTTAAAATTATAAATTAAGCTGTCTTTCGGAACCAATTGGGCTTGAGTCCTTAGAAGTAATAATGAGGAGGGCTCGAGTCCTTAGAAGAATTAATGATTTGAGTCCTTGATCCTTAGTAGATCATATCTAAATTCACTTCTAAAGCTCCTTACTTAACTCAGGTCTGATACAGATGTTTCACTTGATAACTTCAGTTCACTATCTTTATCATTCACTAAGCTACCAACCACCCTGTATTAAAGGCTTCACTTTGCATACATGACTTTTCTCAACTCTATTCCTGATACTTAAATATTTCTTATCTTATCTACGTAAGTCACATTTTATTTATTGAGAAAGAATTTCAATTCGAACAACATCATTAAAAGTTCCCTATAATATTAGTTGATGGGGGAAATCGCGTCACAGTCAACGTCATAAATTCAGTTCAAAATATTATGCTTAAAATATAGCAAACACAGCTATATTTTTCTTGTAGGATTTAATTCGGAATTCTACATGCTATAAGTTTCTTATTTGGATAAAAATGATTAAATCAAAAATTTCTCCTTTTATATTTAATAACAATACGATACTTTATACTAAAAGTAGCTCTAAATTTTTCGTTAGTTATATTTTAAAATCATTTGAATTTCCACAAATTAACCTTTTATCTCTTTTTCACTGAGAACACACACGCAAAGTGACAACATTCATGTTGCCAAAATTCAGCATCTTAAAAAGGAATTACTAAGAATTTTAAAAAATTTGATTTATATTACAAATAAGATTGAAGAAATTTTATTTATTAACAAAAGAATAACTGAAAATTATAACAGAAAAGTATTTATAAATAATTTTATATAAAGTTATTTAAGGCTTCCAAAATATTCTTTTACAAGAAATTTTGACATAAATGTAGTAATTGATCAATAACAGTGATCCCATTTCCCCAAAATAAATCTTCATTCATTTAAATAAAGAATGGTATGCGTTTTGAGAAAAAATTAATACATTTATAGATTATGGAGATTAATTAAAATCATTTTTGATATCTATGTTTTTGTAAGTTTATAAGCAGATTTATTCGTAATTGAATACTTATTTGTAAAATATTCATTTATTTAATTATAATAGAAAATTATGAATAGATACATACAAATAAACACTAAATACCTCTTTGCTTCTTTTTGGAAGAAATAAATATTTAAAGCTGTTTGTTCCACAGTCAGAAAAACATTCTGAAAACAAGTAATAAGATATTTTATTCTTTTACTCATACATTACATTCATACAAACTCAGCAATTAAATTATAAGAAATTATTTACAGAAATTAAGTTTTATTTTTCTTTCTTGATAAAAAAAAATGCATTATCTGTATGAAAAAACATCTGGAGTCTACATTTAGTAGTATCGTATTCGTGTTTCACAAATTGCTCATTAAATTTAGATTAAATACGATTTTCCATGCTCTTATGACATATTCTTAAACCATATATATTTAATAACTAATGATTATTATTCTAAAGATGGCTCAAAACTAATTGTTAATATTTAGTCTTGTACAGTTCTCGTAGAAAAATTAAATTATTTTCTTTTCCTATATTAAAGCATGATTTTTACTATTTATGGTGTCTGAAATTCAATTTAATGTTAAATAAAATAGTATAATTTTTCTTTTTTAATTATTTAATAAAATAAAAATGTCCATATATATATATATATATATATATATATGGAAGTTTACCATCACACTTTTTGTTCACTTCTCCTATAAGTAGGTATCAAACATATGTACGAAAGCTTTTACGATAAAATTGTATGACATATTTTTGAAAATTAGTATCATTGATGTTGAAAACACGTATGAGACATGTTCGCAAAACTTTATTACAATAAATTTATGAAAAGTTGTGAGGGAAGGAGAGAGAGTTTCATACATTACCAAAACAATGGCCTCTTTTTTGGCTATCAAAAGCCTTGAAGTCAAATGAACTTTTTTATTTCGCTAGAGATAACAACGATCGATCTCAAAACTTGTCATCGCGCTCTATAAAAATGATACTTAATTAGGAACTTTTCCCTAAAGATAAACACTGGTTGGAATAAGCATTCTAATTTACGCCAAATTTTAAAAGCTTCGAAAGTCTCATTGGAAAGTTGGTCTCACATATAGCAGAAACAAATAATACTGAAGAAATAGATAGAAAGGGATTTTATACTTATTTTAAAATGGAATAAATGTAAAATGATGAGTCACTTAAAACTTAATTTAACACAAAAAGCTGCGGCGGCACTGTTGTGTGATGAAACAGAAATTAACTAACCAAAAGAAACCAACTTTACAAATTACCATTTCCATCTTCTTGTTTAGCTGAATGTATATTTAAGGTCATAAATGATTTGTTACAAAGAAAATAAATTGACTGGATATCACAAACAGGGCTATTTAAGATTAGGCTTAATATTTCTCAGCAGCAAGAACAAGGGTTTCGCTAAATTTAGTACGTTCATCTAAAAGCGAATCCCTGTGTATCTTGAAATTATCAAATAATCAATAAACAATTACTAATAATTAAATATCATAGAAAAATATTTCATTCAAATTATTTTGTATTTGTATTCCAGTTCATGTTTTGAGACTTTATTTACTGTTTTTTCAATACTGCTTTTTTTTATTCACTGTTCAATAAATAGAATTGCTTTTTTATAAATTTAAAATGTTGTGTATGTGTTAAATATGGGACATCCGAATTTTAAAAAAGTTTAAGAGGAGTATGGTAAAAGAATAGAAACAATACTCTAAGTATTGTTATAAATAATTAAAACCACATTTGTATTATTCAGGATATAATCAAGCGTGCGTAAAAAGATATCTTGAGAACTGGGAGTTAACTGATTAACAGGAAACCTTTTTCAACTGGTCTCAAATTATTTGCTTTTAATGGGTCCATAAGACAATAGAAAGGTTTACACGGTCTTTGCTTCATTTTTTGCGAAAGCACAGCACTTAAAAGTCAATTTCTGTTCAAAGTTCTTTTAATTTCTAGATAAAAATTCTTTTTGTTTCAAAGCCACACAAAAAAATTAGACTTCTTACATTTCCTAAATTTGTTTATTCGGCTTATGTATTGGTAATGAACATTTCATTCGATATAGACTATATTTGAATGGATATTTAGAAAAAAAAAGTGAAAATAGAGAAAGCCACTGGTTTTTACTTATTTATCCTTTGCATTCATTCATTTTGTTAGTCTTGATATTTTTCGCTATGATAGTTAATTTTAATTTTTACTTCAAAATTTTCTGAAGTACATTAACTTTTATTATTATTAACAACTAAATAATACGTAAAAGTTTTACATAAAAGTTTTATGTTATTATCTCATGTCAAAAAAATTAAACAGTAAAAATTCTTATTTTTTAGTATTATTTTTTTTTTTCAGTATGTGGTGATTTTATCAATTTTACTATCGTTTTTGTTTCTCAACCACACTTCAAGAAGAGTAAGCAGGAGATGGAACTTTTTGGTGATCCTACACCACCGTTTCTTGATCAGAGCATCACGTAATTTGTTAAGCAGCTTGTAGTAATAGGCACTAGCTATGATCTGACCCTTTTCTATGTAGTCTATGAATATGATTCCGCAACAGTCCCAAAAAACAAACAGCAAGACCTTCCTAGCAGACTTCTACACCTCAGCTTTCATGAAGGAAGGAGGGAAGAAAGAAGTCGCTGTGCTTTCACTCCTTGCTCCTCTCTTTGCCCTCACGATTATTTAGATGAATCCAAGATTCATCCATAACTTTCAAGTGAAAAAACTCCTTTTCGTCTCGCTCCAAAAGATTCAGCATCTCCCGCACGTGTTTGCTTCTCAAAAAGAATCAGTAATCGCGGAACTCAGCATGCTGACACCTTTGACTAGTGCAGTTCTTTTTGAACATTTTTTACCACACTGCAGTAATTATCTTCAGCAATCTTTCATAGGAAGAAATTTAATCATACTTCCAGTCTATATCTTCTACATACTGTGGGTTACTTCACTCTACGGTTTTCTGAAACCAAACAAATCGACATTAACTGCTATAATTTACACCATTATATACATAAGGATCAATAAATATGCAGAATAAATTTGATCCAAATATCTCGGTTATTTCTTAGTAATAAATAAGACATTGCTATATCTCCTCATGCAGGACCCTGTCATGTGTTACATTAAGCATTATTTGCATTAATTTCAAAAATATAACAAAACCCTATGAATTAATGCAAATTTTAAAGGAAATATTTTAGAAGACATTATACGAGTAAGCATCAACAATTACGTTACATAATTCAATAATAAAGCTATTAATAACAAAATAAGATTACCTTTTTCAGCCTTATTTTCAGAAGTAATTCTATACTATATCTCTTACTACAAAAATAATCCTTCATGAAATATAATAAGAGAATCCTATCTCTCTTACATTCTTTAAGATACTTTCATAAATAAAATGCTCGTAGCTCAAATTAAATTATCGATTCAAACATATAACATTCTAATTACCAACTTTAACCTGAATGTGAGACTGATGAAATATTCATGTGTCATTGAAAACCCGAACACTAAAGGGAATCACATTCTTGCCTTCGATTCTGAATCATGTAAGCATTCTTTGCTTTCAGACTTACGAAGAATTTCTGAGAATATGTTATGAAATTCATAACAATGCTGAGTTGCATTTACATTTCAATGGTAGAAAAGGAATAATATTTATTGCAAACAAAATTAGATAACATTCAAAAAATTATTTTTGAAATATATCTCAATAATACCAAATTGAAAATTTTATAGCCGCTATTGAAAGATAACCAGATTTTATAAATATTAAAGCTTTTATCATTTCTATAGAATTCACAGATATTGAGAAATAAGGTACTTGATAACTTAAAGCATATCATTTGAGTTCTAAGATGAATGATTGATCTCAAAAACATTTCTTAATAAGAATGAATATTACAATATTTCAATGTTTAATAATCATTTTTAAGAAAACTGTTTTTGTTTCGAAATTACTTATCAGTTTGTTTTAAAATTTAAAGTAATTAGAGAGTTTTGATTTTGGAAATAGTTACTTTTCTTTTAATTTAAAACTATATATTTAAATATGTCTTAAAAAAAGAGTAAGAAACTTAGTGTAACATTTTATTCCCACTTTAAATTATTGAGAAATTAAAGAAAAGTTTTAATTTTTAAAAGTAAATTTATGAAATAATTTGTAAATTATATAGAAAAATTATTACTGAATTCTTTCTAGAGTCATCTATGATATTAAGATCATTTTACAGTGTTAATAAAGAGGAAGGAAATATATTTCATTGACTATGATCGATTGATTATTAACGTCGTAATGAGACGTAACAGGCAGATGCCGAAGATTGGCAAAATGCCAAAGGTGACCGAGCTTACCCAAGGATGTAGAAAAATTATTAGAGCAACAAAACCACTCCCCTGGGAGACAATCATCTCCCGCATTCAGCGTTTATTGTAGAGAGGCTATTGGCGATGGACTTCTTAAACTTGAGTCTATGTTAAATGACGAGAATGCCCTTCCCCACCTTGCCCACTAGAGGATTTAAAACCTCGACCAGATTTAACGCGTATTTGCCCCTATATACGACTGTTCCTTAGTGGCATCAGGGATCAAACCCACGACACCAGAAAAACAACACCTCGACCATAACCACTAGGCTACTACGACCACATCAGCATAACAAAATAAAGGAGTTCATAAGACATTAACCTAACTGTTGTTCTAAACTCCACTATTCTGGAATCCCTGTAGAATCTAAACGACGCATTTCCTTTGCGTCCCTAATGGTCTCAATGTGGAACAGGTCAGGTCTATCTAGTTTGCCAAGAAAGTGCTAGACAAGACTGAAGACAAATCATGCAAGACGTTCTGTGTGTAACACAGTATTATCTTGTTTACTGGTACGCTGCACATGTACCTCGATTGGCTAGTAAGGAAGTAAATGGAATGCACCTTGATGTAGGCTTGATATATTAAGGGAAGAATTCCTGCTCTGCTTCTAAGATATCTCTTTGTCTATGTTTATAGCAACAACTATTTAGAAACGAGATTCCTCACAAAAGACTATTCTTCCTAAGTCACTGATGTTCCAAGCTAATCAAACCATGCTCCCCTGTAACTTAATTTGGTGGTTTATAGGCGTGAGTGGTTCGCGGTATAAGGATCTGTGCAATTGTCTATTCTGCTTTTTCTATAAATTCTGCTGTCAATGAACCTTTTGATTACAAAGAACCTTTATTTGCATTTTTATAAGTGAGTCACACATCAAATGGTTAATAGTGATAAATCTGGTGTTGAAACTGTCTATCTGATAATCCCTCCACCTTCCTCTAGGTCTTCCTCTGTCTTAACTCTAGGTTGATTTCTCTTATTTGAAATTAAAATTTTCAGTTATTCACTCACTCTCGGCTACATTATCCAAGATGGCATCGCTTCGAATCATATGTCAAAGGGATATTCGATTCGCTCGCCCAATGTTTTTCATTCCTATTGTATGAAAAATTTCAAATGCTTATAGTAAGGAAGAAAACGTTGGCGTAACAGTTCTTATAGTCGACATAAATTCTCCCAATCGACATGTGACAGACATTTTCACCATCACACTGAAAAATGCTCAAAATATACATCTGTTGGATGCTCAATCCGGATATTCTAGAGCTCTGACTATTCATTCATTAAACTCTAAGCTTCAATAGCGAGTATTAAAAACATATTTCCTTAAGAAATTCCATTATAACTGGCTAATCAATTATGGGTACGTCGACTTTTATGTCTTTCTAGGATCGTAGGGTAATCTTAATGTAGTTTTATCGTTAGTATGTTATATTTTCTACATGTGTGTCAAGTATTGATTATATATATAGGTTATATGAGTGCAGTTTAAAAAAATAAGACCTATGAAAAACCATTTTCCAATCTATTTAGGTCAAGCAACATTGGAAAATATTTTTGATAGATATTAATAAAAAATTTGAATTATTCCATCCTCATAAGTGTTAAGTTGGTTAATAATAGAATAATTCCTCAAATATAAATTTATTCTAATTTAATGATATTACCCTATATCTTCGAATGTGTTTAATTTTGCAAATGAATTGCGGTTGTTGAAACCGAGAATTCATGGTTTCGAACTCATGGCCCGCGTTGTTTCAGTCCAGGTGCTTATTTTAGTTCCAATTCAACTTAAGCCTCTTCACTGTATCCATTCACATTAAATCTTACAAGATTTACAATTCTGACGTTGGATTTGTGAAACTCTTAGGGGATTGGGGTAGCAGCTAAGGGCTTTACTTCATCATTTGAAGGTAGTTCAATTATAAAGTCTGTCACTAACAGTGCATGTCCTTCTTCTGTGTACAATATTAATAATTTATCTATGAAAATGTAAATGAATTAAGTATATTATATATGATATTCTATGAAAGTGTATTATACAGAATTAAAATTTTAAAAGGTATTCTAGAAATCACAATCTCTTAATATATAAAGTTTGAAAGTTAGCTGTAAGAAATAAACTCTCTCCTTCGAACACAATGTAACAAAAATATTAACTTGAGAATATTCCATAATTTTTGAGAAAGTAAAATCAATTATCCGTAAGCTAACATTTTTCTTGACTGAGTAGGGGAACTAAACGCATTAACTTCATTCAAATCTTTAAGTGTCTTTTATAAGAAAAATGCTAACGAGTTGTTTTCCTGAGGACATATGAGAACAAAAACATCTGGATTTCATTATCCCTCTTTTCTGGGTAATCTCAACTTTCCCGTTTTATATGTTAGCTGCATATCTCTTATCGTCTTAATTACATCAACATATTATCAAGAATGTGATTAAGCGAGAAGTTATATGCTTATCTATTTTACCTAAGGTACTGTTTTTGCTTACATTTTGAACTTTGCGTTATTTTTAAATGCCCAAATAAAACGATTTACTTAAGTTTTCAAACAATAATCTTTGAAACAGCAGTGCATGTTCAAACATTTTCTTCTTATTTATTCATTATATACTAGTTTAATAAATTTTATATTCTGTTTTTGTGTTTTTATGTGAAAGGCTTAAAAATAAAATACATCTATAATAAAGCAGTCTATATATTTAAATAGCAGTCTATGTTCACACATTTTTCTCTTGTTTATTCACTATAAAAAGGTTTTATAAGTTTTGTATTCCATTTTTGTGTTCTTTTTTGAATAGCTTAAGAGCGTTTTGTAAAAGTACAGAACTTATAGTTACAAGAATGATATTCTGCATTAGAAAACTTCTTGTTTTCCTTTATTATGGAATTCTGACATTTGTGATTCCTTAAATACCATCGATTGTTTCATTTTCAAATCCTTCAATACAAAATTTGAAATACATATTGCTTTAAATTGCTGCTAATACAATTTTTAGTGGTTACGTAATTTTTCACTATTCTGAAATCAACTTATCTGTAGAGAAATATATTAGAAACTAACTTTATTCCAAAATTTTATTTCAAGTGTCTTGAAACTAAAAGAGTATTTCCTTAATAAAAATCTTAAATTATTGTATTATCATAAATTACTCGTAATTATTAAATTTCTACCAGAAATTATAAGTATTATGTTTAAGTATGTGTTTCAAAATAGTTTTAAGTCATTAGTTTGCGATTAAAAGTAAGAAATTAAAAGTAGACAAAAAACTCCAAATTAACTACATATGTTAATTCCGTGTAATTGAAATATTTTTCGGCTTTTATGCAAAATAACATTTCCTTCGGAAAGTTTGAATTAGGAAATTTTATCCATTGATTTACTATAAACTAATATTATTAAGTAATTAGTGCTTGTTATATTGCGTGATTTCAAGATATGTTTTAATCTCTCCTGAAGGAAAGGTCTTTCAAAATATCAATTCCATTTTATTAACGGGTACATAGCAATATCTTATCAAATTCAAATGATTAAAAAGTGGTGAATGATCCAAATACATTGATACGAATTGTGTTTATAAATGTATTTGTAGAATACTTGATTTAAAAAATACTTGTTCAATTGTTACCTAGAATCATAAAATGTAAAAAGATTAAAGTGATTTCAGTTATTACGAGTGTTTTAACTCAAAATTCAAAAAATTATACTCGTCAAAAACTATGTAACAAATTTCCTTCGGCTACGTTCCACGGAACTAAAAGGTTTTTCTGTGTCATTTTAAAAAATTTTTAAGAAAGCTTCGTGATCAATGCGAAATAAAAGAATGAGAAAAATGATAAGTATGTTATCTTTATAGAAACACTATATAACAATTCTTTCTCTTTTCATCCTTCTTCTTTCGTTGTTTGACGTCCTTTTTTTTATTAAGTTTGACTATGGTTGCCGAAATAAAACCCCTACACTGTGAAGGCGAAAAAAATTTCTCACCCCTGTAGCCCAGTGTTTTCATCTCATCCGAGTCAGAAAGATAAATCTGTCTGGGACTCGATGGAAAGGAGAGTGGGGAAACATTTCAGTGTATTTATCTCATTTCTTTATTTCTTGTTTTTTATCACATTTTTAAAACAGCAGGGGGCTGGCGACTACATAGGAATTCCTTAATCAATGTCAAAAACTTTGTTTTTGGCAAAGTAAGTATATTAGTGGGACTACAAACAATGGCTCTTGAAAAATGCAACATGGTGTGCTCACAATTCTTGGACTCGAATTATTATGCGCTCGAATCGAACATATATCAAATTTCGTTTGACATATGTCGAAGTTTCGCATCGCAGGGTAGAGGAATGACTATAATAAAATTATCCTTTTCACCTTCAATCCCAATCATCCAAAGTTCTAACATTAGTTGTTTTCCCTTAAGAATATTATTTGCCATTCAGAACGGAAGCTATTAAAATTAGATTGATTTATTTCAAGTAAGGTAAAATAGGCATTTGTTCCCCCACCTCCAGGACGTCTCTTATTGTATAAGCTCCATAGTTATTTTAAAGTAAGATTGTTGTATTGGTATACACTAGAATACAAAGCCCGTGATTCATTCTGTCCAAAACTAGTTCTTTATTTTTATTGTTTCTATCACCATTTCATAGCTGCCATAACGAGTCAGTATAGTCTTTTGCGCTTCCAGAGATATGCTATTTCTCTATAAATCTTCCTCTTCTGTGTATGCTTAACATAACAGTTTCCCTATGTTTCGTCTTTTCTGTCATTGTTGAATTTCTTGTGTAATTAATGCAATGATTTTTATATGGATCTATAGCTTATTTTCAAACATAATATGCCTTATAATAATACTTAAAATGACTCATTTTCAAAAATGAAATATTTTCGAGTAACAAGAAAACATTTTACCTTCAAAGCAGACTAAGTATCTTTCTATTGGCTTAACTAGAACTAGTGTAATCCACAACATGAAGTGAACTGCATTAAGAGAATTTTTTAAGAAAGACCATGGAATATTCAAAAGATCGACTTTTTGCTTCTGAACGCGAGGTGAATTCCAATAGCCACTGGGAAGTAAGAGAATAGCACAAAAGACAAGCAACTATAGGGCATAACGCATTTTCTGCATTAGCATCATTTGAAGTTTCCAAATTAATAGCAAAATCTGTACGATTATTTTCTATTTTTTAGTATCTTTGATTGCAACGAATGCAATAATTTTTTCAATGTGTGGTGAAAGTCTGCTGTCTTTCTTAATATATATATATATATTGTTGCTCAAAATTAAGAAAATTTTTGTATTTTGTTGAATTTCATGAAAAGAATGAATGAAATGTAAAAATACTGCTTTGAAACAAAGATAAAAATCTTGTACATCGTATACCTAAGCATATATGGGTGTGGGAGTGCAACTAGTCGAAAAATAGGATTTATAAACGCAGTGTCACACAAAATCCGTATTTCGTTCTCTAGTAAATTTCGCCGAATTTCTTGGTGTCTTTTTTGCAGAGCAATCGCTTAAATTAAAATTCCAATAGTAAAACTGAGTAACCAACAACGTTTAGATGATGTAATGAGATAGTGAATTGTGGGTATGCTAGAAGCAGGACAGTCTCAAATCCAGATTTGCAGAGAATTCGATTTAATACCTAGCGTAGTGTTCAAGTTGTGGAAACAGTTAATGGATACCGGATCCGTCGAGAGAAAGTCTAGATAAGGTCGTCCAAGAGCCACGACGGTCAAAGATGATCGCCCTTTGTCCATTATAGCGAGGCGTAACAGGGATGCTAGAACTTTTCACGTCTCTCATGAGTTGTGGGCGGCCTCGGGAACCAGAGTTTCAAGAGTGACTGTATCCAGAAGACTTCGTGAGAGAAGGCTGTTTGTAAGTAAACCTGTTGTTTGTGTCCTGCTCAGTTCTACGAACAGGAGATTCCACTTAAACTGGTGCAGAGATCATAGAGATTGAAGCATGGATCAATGGGTGACCGATCTCTTCACTGATGAGTCCCGGTTCAGCCTAACCAGTGATTATCTGTACCTTCATATGAAGAGAACCAAGGACTCATTACCAGCCCTCCAACGTCCAAGAAATCGACCATTACGGCAGCGGAGGCATTTTTCTAACGAGTTAGATGGTGTTGTGCCAAAGTTCTGAGCATTCTTTTTGGGAATAGTTATTTCTCAAAAGAATGCTGACTTAATTGGATAACTAATAATACGAACGCGGAGTTAACAGATGCATTGGCTTACGGATCTGCAGATTGTTGCTCTTGTACGGGGAACGATATCCTATGAGGCGAATTACTAATCATAATTTCTTTTATAAGCTGCAATAGCAGTTAGCTGAAGAAGGTTCATTTCACAGAGCTACCAAGAATCGGGCATGACCAAAACGGAATTTGGATATCGAAGAGAATGTGCTGTATCAGATAAAGACTTCACGTTTGAGGTGGCTAAGTCTAGAGCACCAAATCGGGATTTACTTTTCCTGTGTCTATTCCCGGGGCTCGCTTTCTGCATATGGTCCGAATGGTATCAATCTGCGGCCGGTGGAGCTGGATGATGTGAAAAAAAATTTAAGCTTTTATTGAACATAAAAGTACCAAAGAATATCATTCCATCATATTATCATATTCTTATCAGTTCTTATCATATTACATTACAATAGAATATGATACGAACTTAGGAAATTCCATTACTTTGGAAATATCTTAGTGCATTGACTCCACTATCATCACAGATTTTCTTCTAAATTCTAGTTTTGAAATAATTACAAAGCTGAGTTTATTTTAAAAAGCGCTTGGTCCCTTCTAAGTCCATGCGCGCGCGCACGTGTGTGTGTGTGTGTGTGTGCGTGCGTGCGTGTGCGTGTGTTGTGTGTGTGTGTGTGAGAGAGAGAGAGAGAAAGAGAGAGAACTATTAACAATATGTAGTTATACCTAACCAGCAAATCTATTGAAAAGCGTGGGCTTGCATTACTAGATTCAGCGAGGGAATGCGACGTGTAGATCATGTGAAATAACAGGAGCCAAGCTGTTTGAAGCAAGCGTAATATATTTGACCCAAAAGCGTCTGGTTCCAAACAGACTCGGTGTTCATTGTCTTTTGATCGCTTATAATTTAGACCCAGTATTGCGTTGTAATTGCATGGCAGTTTTTTATATTATAACATATTTCGTCCAAATGCAATTAATTCAATAAATGTAATTTCCCTCAATTTCTTGTAGAATATTCTTGATCTATCTCTCTGATAAGGCTTGGGAGGATAAGTCTCTCCCTGCGACTCGGGAGTTGAAGGTAGTAATATTTTTTGCGAGAAAATTTAAATTACCTTAAAAAAAACAAAAAGTACAGAGAAGGTGATAAATTAGATTCATTTATGCGCACGTGCACAAAACACACTCTCTCTCACACACACATATATATATACAGGATGGTTATAAATAAAATTATCCAAGTCACACCCATCTAGAAATCGTTCTACTTATTGGAATTTGATGACACTTAGTATATACGTTATATGGACCATGGGGAAACGATTTCTGCAATAAAAAGACCGAATTTTAACTCCTAGTGGAAATTGGGTTGCCTAATATAGGACAAAAAATCTGCCAAAATTATTAAAATTTATTCAGTTATAGAACGTGATCAACGTGTGCTCCATTGACTTCAATTACGTTTTGAAAGCGTTTTATAGCGTATTCATTGGTAGCGTGAAAAAACTCTAGAGGTATTCCAGCAACATGGCATATAATGCTGGCTTTAAACTCAGATAAACTCCTAATTCTCTCTCCAAAAACACAGACTTTTAGGAATCGCTACAACTAAAAATCACAGTGATTTATGTAAGTTGACGTGGAGGCCAGGGATCCGGAAAATCTCTGGATATTACACGATTCCCCTCCAAAGTTAGTTCGATACGGTTCTACGAATTAGCGCCTAATGTGAGAGTCTCTATATCTTGTATAAAGACAGTGGTCTAAAAAATCCGATAAATCAGAATGACCTTTAGTCGAAGTAGTTTTCTGAACCACGCACTCATGACAAAGCATGTCTTAGAACATTGAGAAATGAGAGTTTCAAAGAAAAAGGTTCCGATAATAAAATCAGCAGTAAATCTATACCATAATCAGAATCCAGTGGTTGTTGGTGCAAAACATTAGGAGGTGAAGCACCTCATATGCTTCAATTTTGATTAATCACAGCTCCATCTAAGAAAAATACGTCTCATCTGATCGTAGAATTTTCCAAGGCCACAAATCATCAACTTCCATTCTCGTCAAACATCGGAAAGAAAAGTCAGAGTGTGTTTGGTGGTCTTGAGGTTGAAGCATTTTCCCTACGTGAATTTTAAGTGAATACCATTTTAAAATGGATTTCAGAATTTTTCGTACTATCGACCACGGAAACGCTAACACTAGTGGAACCAATCGAACACTTGTAGAAGAATAACAGGAACTGGAGGCTCTTTCAACCTCATCAGTAGTGACTTGTTCGACAGTTTCATTCGCAACGGGTTTTCGTCCTCTTCCTGGCAATACATCCAAGTTTCCAGTCTCTTCAAGTCTCACAATTTTCTTTTTCAAACCATTCTTCGACATAGACCCTTTTCGAAATCTCTTTAAAAGATAATATTCACGTAGTGCAGCTAAGCTATTGCTGTAGTTCTAATAAAAGAATTTTACCAGTTAAGCACGATCTTTCTTCTGTAAAAGCATGATTAAGGATGACAAAGGCATGCAGAATGATTTTTTTTTTGTCTCTGACTGCACATCTCTTTATATGCTTGACTAAATTGCAGAAGTAATTTTGAAAAATTCAGCCTAGTGCTTAAAATTTCAACTTTTTGTTTAAGAAACCTTTCCTTCATGGTCAATATAATGTATATGCCGTGTTTCATCAAAATCCGATAGGCAGAACGGATTCTACAGGGGTCAAAATAGGGCCACTTTAGTTATAACCTAACCACTCTGTAT